>OY755175.1:11830122-11912374 GCA_963576735.1 Bedellia somnulentella | reverse complement strand
CCCGCAGTCCGCCGCCGCCGCCGCCGCGCCCGCCGCCGCCGCTGCCGCGCCAAGGAGAACTGCGCCTTCTAGCGCTAACGAGCCCGCCCATTGCGCGTCCCACCAGCGTTCTAGACATACAAAGATTGCAAGGAGATGAAAAATCAAGTAGGTATGCGCGTAAATGAATAAAGTGTGTTATATAAGTATGATTGGCCGTCACCGCGCCCTCTAGTGCTAAAGAACCACTGACCTCCATTATACTATATAAGTACGCTGGACTAATTATAGGCCGGGTGACAGTGAGGCGATTTGATTTTCGCCATTTTGGCGCTTACGGCAGCAGTGAAGGAACAAGGAACTAATAAAAGAGATGGGACAGTAAAATAAAATATATCGATAAAATGTTTCTGCTTAAAGGAAAGGCTAAGTTTTATCGAAACGAAACTTTACAGCACTATTGATTTATAATTGTTTCTAAAAACCATAGATATATTATGCTTTATGGTAAAAAAACACTGGCCATTTTGCAGTTTACGTCGTATTTAGTTCCTCGTTCCTTCATTGGGGGCGCTTCAAATTGGCACAGTAAATAGCTGTCATTTTGATACGTATCGTTAGTCCAGCGTACTTATATAGTACTAGCTTTTTGCCCGCGACTTCGTCCGCGTGGACTTCTTTTTTTGTATCCGGTTTACATTCAAAATACCGAAACACTATCTCAACTTCTGTTTTTTATATTTAAATTCCCGCGGGCGTTGTAAAGGATATAAAGGACATTGAGGCTTTTCAAGTGATTGTTGGGCGATGCAGTTGGTGACCCATCACTAATTACCTTTATTTAACTACCTTTTCCCTAGTCTATTTCCAAAACTGGGTGAAGAATTACTTTCTCTGAAGCAGTGGCTACCCTTTTATGGAATTTATGGACGTTAATACATTCTCATGAATAAATTGATAGATGAATTTCATAAATTCAATCGCACCAAGTTTTATGTTTCTGATACAAAAATGTCAAAAATCTCTATATTAACTTTCATTTGCTCTATCAACCTCTTAGGGGTTGAGTTCAAAAAAACCCTTTTTAATTTTTCATAAGAATCATGAACCAAACCATTTTGTACCAAGTTTCTATGTTCAAAATGAGAATATCTCAGTGAGTACAAATACAAATTCGAATAGTAGTTTGGCAATCCGGTGCTGCCGCCACTGACCGCTGGTGATAGCGGGAGAGCTTGCAGCGATTGCTCGGGAAGATGAGGATGGTTAGTGGTGGATCTCCATACAAAATAATTGCGGAAGTGAAGGGATAGTGCTTGCTATTATAATATATAGATTGCTTTTCCAAGCTAACAAAACAAAAAAAAAATTACAAAATGCTTGAATCACCTGAGATACGAATCCGGAACGATTGATTTATAATAGTTCTAGTTAAATATGCGGCGGTGGCAAATTTACTTTCCGCCCATACCTTCGCCCGCGTGGAATTCAGTTATATTGCGGTATAAAGTATAAAACTTCTCATTTCCACAGAAAATTCTAAGAAGAGCGATGAAAATTCTAAGAAGAGCGATGTATCGCTGAATATGCTCAATTGTTAAACCAAAACTGAATGGTGCACTATATTAAATGTTTTCCCTTGTGGAGCTAAAACATGCAGATTATGGACACTGAAAAACTCTCCACTCCAGCAACCCTTAGAGTTTGGCCTTGTGCTCTATTAATGGTCATTGCAAATGAAACCCTTATAGGAAATTTAAGTTTTTTAAATTGAAATGGGAGGTCTTTTGGAATAATCGAAATCCGAGGTATGAGTACACTTTCACCCTTGGCTGCGCCAGTTAAAATAGTGGCTGTAATAATGTTCCGCCCAAGCTGAGTGACACGCAGCCTGGTACCATTACACAGTCTAGGGGCATCGAGATTGCGCATGAGCATCACCGGAACACCTACTTTTAGTTTTATTTTATTAGAAGGCACCCCAGATAGATCTAAAGAATTTAAGAACTCCACAGGACATGACGTACTATGTTCCGTTTCTATCACTGTGTCTACAGATAAATATTCAGTATTTTCTCCCATAACTTCATCATTCAAAATATTTTCATTTATTTTAGTGACCGTTTCATTTTTTGGTGCTAATATTGCGCGTTCGCACAGCACCTAGAAAAAAGCACTAAACTAACTGTTATATAACTACTGCCTAAAACCTAAAATCTATAACAAACACAGTTCAATCTAAAATATTAGGAACCAAAAAATATACCAAACTAAACTATAAAAATCTATACGACGAACAAAGTGCACTAAACTAACCTACCTAACTATTATTCAGTCTACTGCGATTAACTTAACCTCAAAGCTATAAAATGCATATTACAATCTAAACATTATACAATGGTAGATACCTAAAAAACACACACAATACCAGTAACTAACGACCGATTTCTGAATTGAGTATTTCAGCTGAGAACAACTTAAGTATCGTTCTGTCGCATTGAAATCTTAACAACTGAATGAGACAAAACGATACTTAAGTCGTTCTCAGCTTGAATACTCAATTCAGAAATCGGGCGTAAGTACATTAAGTAAAGTAAGTGACTCGCAGGGTTGCCAGATGGCATTTTTTTTTTCTCGTACCAGGGTTGCTAAATATCTCGTAATTTCAACACATAATCTCGTAAAAGCATAAATTTAAAGAAACTCAAATAAAATTAATGAGTTTATGCTATTTACTGTACTGTGTAACTTGTGTAGTCATATTCTTTGCACTTGGGGCTGTTAAATTCAAACAAAACAATTAAAAATCATATTTTTTATTAATTATATTTGACATCAGGGATGTTAGTAAAATCATCTTTATTTTTTTAGAGTATAGCTTTTCAGCTGTCATTCTGGCGTACATTTCTTTTGATGGATTTGATTAATCCCCGTTCAATATAGCTCTTATTAAGAGAGACACACAAATATAGCAAAACATTAGTGTAATAAGGACAACAACAAAAGAATATTACGAACGGGAATTCCCCACTCAAAGTTGTCAAGTTTCATTTAGTGATGGGGTAGTGCATTTAGTGATGCGCCGAGTCGATCGTTTTGTGTTGGATGGTTAATGATAAGAAAAAGTAAATAAATTTGCAATTTACTACTACTACTAACTAAACGAACTTTTTGGCTGATATAGGTATGCGAAAGAAGTCGTCATTGTTAAAATCTCGTAAAAAAGTGTACGAGATTTTTGTTAATCTTGAATCTCGTACAGACCCTCTAAATCTCGTAATGGTACGAGATTTCTCGTACGTCTGGCAACCCTGGTGACTCGAAAAGTGCAAGTAACGATGATCTATTACATACATTGACATATAACATAATAAGTCAAATCTTCATACTTTTCAGTCATATGTATCAAAGATATTATTATTTATTTAGTAACATTTTAATAGTTGTTGTATCAGATTCTGGGTTTATATACTCTAATAAAGAAGAAATCATACCGCGATGTAGAAAGTTCAGACAGCGCCATCTATTGGTTAATATGCAAACAACGCCGCGCGTTTTTATAAGGCTTCAGCTGAAAGGTTGAAGATTGCGCTGCTAAAATCCACAAAGTGAGGATGTCGGAAAGTTTCCGGCCGCTGGTTAAAGCGTAAGATATCAACCCACTTCTTATGTATCTTAAAAATACATTGTTACCACGTTTTAAAAAATACCCAGCGCCATCTCGTGCATTCCTCGAGAACTAACGACACCTTGTTGTGACACCGAACCTTGTTACGACACACAGCGCAAGCAAACAATATTTTTGTTATCCCTCGGGAATATCATTTTTCCGGGATAAAAGTGCTCTATAATTTAATTTAGACTTCTAACTATATGTCTGCAAAATTTCAAAGCAATCGGTTAAGTAGTTGCGGCGTGAAAGCGCCACAAACAAACAAACAAACTCACTTTCCCATTTATAATATTAGTATGGAAGTATGGATAATGGAGGTCAGTGTAAAGAACCCACCGACTGCGCGTCCCACCATCGTTCTGAATATACATGTGAGATGCTATACTTGAGTGTAGAATGTAGTGAGATAGATCGGTTTTACAAAGTATACGGCGTAAAAAAAAACACTGGTGTGCGGAAATAAGTATCATAAATCGGTACTACAAAGATTACGGAGAGACTAAAAACAAATCTGTGTGTGCATAAATGAGTTGAGTGAGTGATATAAGTATGATTTTCTGCCGCCGCCGCTGTCACGCCCAGTAGCACTGCGCCCTCTTAGGCTAGAGGGCGTAGACCACTGCTCGTCCCACCAATGCTCCGAACATACATGTGTACTTGTGATTGAATTTCACACTTAAAATCCGCACTTGACATATCAGTTCTGATAAAAAAAAACTTACCTGGATCAAGAAGTTTCATAATACATGGAATAAGGTTATATCTTTCCACAACTGCATCTATATCGACATAATCTGGGTCCAATATGTTGCTTAATGTGCCGATACATTCTATCAAAAACTCTGGAGTTGTATTCTCTGCAGTCACGGCTCCGGCAATATCACCAACATATTCCTGAAAACATATTTATTATCAGCATCGACATTATTCAAGTCATAATCACAGATTTTTTAGGTCCCGCTGAAAGACTCGAGCCTACTGTGATAGTAGCCAGGACTGATGCATTAATGTGCCTTTTGAAGAACAAAATATAATATTGTGATTCAGGGTGCAATATTGCAACCGATCTAGGATCTGGGATCAAAACAAAAATAAAATCTGCGCCATAAGTTTTTCAAATAAGAAACAAAGAAAAAATATACACACTGCTTAAAAACTATATTTACTACCTCAAGTAGGCACAAACATTATCTGTTCAATTCTAGGCGTGTGAAAAAAACCACTATCAATAAACTTTACTTCCCCATTTGTTCTTCAGAAATAATTGAAAGTTTTGACTCTATTAGCTAACTCATTTTTATGGGGTGATAAAATAAACAAAGGTGTGAATGTAATTATTGAAATAAAAGAAGTGGTTTAATATAATACACGATTGGAGAAATATTTCCTATGTCTTGCTTCAGGACTTTTATTATTCGCTGATCCAGCGGTTGTGATTTGTTTGTCTCATTTGGAGGTAAGTAAACAAGCTTTATATTCTTGAGTTCAACACTTTAAGGGTGACGGGCGCAGTTGTCAATGAATAGAATTATGCGCCTGCATTTAATCTGGAAGTGATCATCTAAAGCTTTTATAAAATAAACAAGTGTGTATGTATTTATTGAAATAAAAGTAGTTTAATATAATACACGATTGGAGAAATATTGTAGAACTCTGTCTAATTACCCGACTGCTCAAGAATATGGGTATTTTAGTATAATAATGGAACAAATACTTACAATAAAAAGTGGTTTATTAATCTCATGGTGAGACAAATTGCGGACAAGTTTCATTAGAACGGCATTAGCTTGTCGGAAAGCGCCTTCAAGTAATTCTCTCAGTCTTCCCTCAGCTGCCATGAGCGCGGCGGCTCGCTCGCACCACGACAAGTTTACGCAGAGAGCGAGCAGGACCTCTGTAGCGCCCGCAGGTTCGCCGCTTACGTTTAGTAATAGCATGTCTGTCAACTGAAACGATGTTTTTTTTTCTCTAATGTGCACTAATCCGAGCCCGACACAGCATTGCTACGTCTATATTATACAGAGCTCTAAGCCTACACTACACAGTTAACGTATAATAATTTTCTGAACACCAAGTTATTATCACCTGGTGTTGAGTACACTGACGTTATACTTTGACAGTTTACTCACGTGGTATGGAGTTGGCCAGGCCTATCGCCGTGTTGTACATATAAACTTTCCCTTGTGGATTTCCTCACAAGGTTTTCGCCCACCGTTAATAACCATGATAAATTAACCACACATGACTTTAGAAAAGACACATAGGTGTAACCCAAACTCTGGATTAAAACCTCTTCTGTGCATGATAGGCGTTTCTTCTGGCTGCTGAGCTATCGTGGTAGTATTTTTTATTGATACCCTCAGTTTGAGGCTACATTATTTAGCAAAACGTGCGCGTCGTTTCGCTAAGTAATGTAGCCATTCATTTTTCGTGCACACGTGATACCGTAAGTTAAACCGGAGCAGTTATTCAAAATAGGTAATTTTGATATTGTATAGTGATCAAATTTTAGATACATAGATATACTCACGACTATAAATCCCTTAACGGGGTAGCCAAAGCTTTGGAATGAGAAATTCCTCAGCCACTTTTGGAAGTAAATTGGGGAAAAGGTGGTAATAATAAATGTTTTTGGTGACGGGTCTCCAAGCGCATCGCCCAAAAACCACTTAAAAAGTCCCTATACCCTTAGTCGCCTCTTACGATCACCCACGGGTAGAAAGGGGTAGTGTTGTTCTAAGCCGAAACTACACGGCAAAGCCGACACTACACGGCAAATTTTAATGTTTGAATTTGATATCCTACAATCGCGGAAGGATGGGTTAGTGATATTCTAAGACTAGACAACAAAGTAGTCCTTCTGTCTTTTTTGCTAAAACCTTTTTTATTTTTTTTCGTAGGTTAGAATAAGGTATTTGTGGTTTTATATAGACTTACCAATTTGACACAGTCAGACTGAGTGAACATTAACTTAACTCGATCGTCCATACTAAAATGATATAGTATTTTCATAGCCAGGTTTATGTGTTTTTCTTCACCTGAAATGTTACATATTATTAATAGTCATTAACTACTGCCATGATTCCCATAATGTTAATATAACGTGATGTGATAATTACTTGTAAATTGGATTATTTTTGGCAGAAGACCCAGCTTGATCATTTTATTACGCAACTTAGTGTCAAACGTTAAATTAAATAATAATTTTAAGGTAACGTTGACTAAGTCTGCATTTGTAGAATCTAATAGCACAGACAGTTTTTCTACTATGTTTCTGTTTGCCATTGAGTTTTTGTTTTCAGCAAATATGGAGAGTTTTTGCAGAAATGATACAATTAAAATAAGCAAATCTATATTCGAATGTCTTTCCATTGCTCCCATAAGTAGACCTACTATATCTTTCTTATACATTTTCTCTTCAACTTTCACATTGTCTGCAATATTAAGAAGCATATAAAAAGCTACTCTTAATAACTGCTCTTGTCGCTTGGATAGTGTTTTAAGTTTTCTTCTTAACTGCTCTTCATCATTTTTTAGGAGTCCATCGTCAGAAGCGTTGCACAAATCTTCATGGTAACTAGATCCGGCACTACGATTTTTCTGCATATTGACATCTGTTACAGCCCAAGTTCCTGATTTAGGCCGACGTTTTGGTTCAGGAATTCTGCTTTTTGGAACTTCACTCTGAAAAATTAAACGATTTTTTACTATCGATCTAGTTGACCTTCTTTTCTTGGTACTTGACAACATCGTGCCAGTATTAACTTCATTGTCATGATCATTTAACAAATAGACGTCCACATTTATTATAACAAACGATGGTGTTACATACATAATACATAAACGTTCACGCCGTTTATCCCCGAAGGGGTTGGCAGAGGTACCAATACTCCTTAACTCACATGGCAAGCGCCATCTAGTTTCCAGAGAAGGTACCCACGTTTTGCTTAGACAGTGTACTCACGTGATAGGGGGCAGGCCTATCGCCGTTTTGTACGAATACACTGTCACATGACTAAGTACAACTCAGCCATGTGGGTTTCCTCACGATGTTTTCCCTCACCGTTAGCATCCATGATAAATTAACCACACATATGACTTTAGAAAAGACAAATTGGTATTACTGAAGCCATATTGATATTTGGATTTTCCCTATATTTTTATAATATAAGTTAACCTATAATAAGCTATATAATTGCTTTGGATTAAGTCTATTGCTTACTGCTGGCTGTTCCTTGGGCCGGATGGTTACGTAAGGTTTTTTCATAATACTCAGAATGGCCATAATAAACACTTAGCAGTAATTATCATTAAAATAATTCGTAACTTACTTTTTCAGGTGTCATTGGCTTTTTGCCTTCTACCTTTTCTTTCCATTGATCATATCGTTTTAGTTCATAATCCACAACATCCATACACAAAGAACCAATCTTGTATTGAATGATAAGAGGATGGAAATCATTGTAGGTGGAAAAACAGAAAAAAGTATAAACAATGTTGGTACTGAGTTCAATGCTTCTCTTCCATTCTTCGCGTAGAACTCGAGCTAGAGCACTCAGCAATGCTTCTGTAATAATGTAAATTAATTTATTAAATAATAATACTTTTATTATTATAGAAAATGTGCTTAAAAAGGAGGCGTCCTGTGAATCCGTATGAAAATAATTGGTTTTTATATTCTAATAAATATCATGATTAAAAGTATTATTCAAGTTTGGACAGTATAGTATATGTATAACAAATTTGGTCAGTATATGTATAGCAAGACTAGGTACATTCTTTTACAGTTTTTACTAGAAGGAATAACTGTTGTGAATTATTTTTAATTATTTTTTATCTGAGTATAGTACTAGAGTTGCACCAAATGTGGATTCTGCCGAATGTTGAATTCTCGAATTTGGGAGAATGATTAGTATTAATATATGCCGAAGCTAAATTTTGGCCGAAGTTCGGTTGAATTTCTCGCGCTTTTGCTCGATAAACATGTCGGATTGTGTGTTTCCGTGCGTCGCGCCGCATCCCACCCGCCGCCCGCACTGGCCCCACACCCACAGCCTCTCGCTTCTCATGTCATCATCACAAAAGTATATGTATTTGTTTATTTACTCTGCGTTTTGAGTTACAAAGTAGATCTCTTTAGTAAAATTACATACATACATATATACTCACGGCTATAAATCCCTTAACGGGGTAGCCAGAGCTTTGGAATGAGAAATTCCTCAGCCACTTTTGGAAGTTGATTGGGGAAAAGATGGTAATAATAAATGTTTTTGGTGACGGGTCTCCAACCACATCGCCCAAAAATCAATTAGTAAAATTGTTCTATAGAAAAGCTGTTATTCCTGGCTAACTATGCGTGCGAGAAAAAGGTCAAGCGTGTGGTACCTTTTTATTTTAAAAGTGATGAAAGCAACAAACTAACGTGTACTTTATAAATAAATAAATCTGTATTCATAACCCACAACAATACATCAACTACATCTTAGAATAGGGTAGGTAGCAAGCTATAAGAGTACTATAATTTTTGTGTTGATATTTTTTCAATATTAAGCACATATAGGAAAATAGGTTATACTAATTTTACTTCAAGATCATATCAGACCCCTGACCTCAAAACCATTATTAATGAAAAATTTAAGCCAGTGATTCCACGGTGGTGCATCTATAATCAGTATACAATTATCTATGATCAGTACAATATACAATTATTACAATATTTAATTTTGACAATATTTTGTTTTAGTGTTTGAGATGTATGTATGGGTTGCGTTATTGTGTTACCACACACTCTACCGAGTGTATGTGGGTGCGTGTGTGTAGATTATTGTTTGATGTTTTTAGGAACAATGCTAAAATATCTAGGTTATGTATGTTCAAAAGATGAGAGTAGGTTCTTTTCTTAACTTCGAAGCTAGGCAATGTCTATATGGCGGCGACTTTATTTATTTTATTATATTTTTTATTAGAGAGTACTTCAAACTGCTGCGCAGCAAATGTTGTTCTATGTCTAACAACAAGTGCTACGTTAATAAAGGAACAGTAGCGGCGTGCAATGAATGAGTTATCGAGAGGTAGTTGAGCATGTTTTCGGAGAATACAACGAAGAATTAATATTTGACGTATAGTCAGAACTTGACAGTCAGAATACAGCTGCGTTGTCGGGTTTCGGCTTAAAAGATCATTACTTTAAGAAGGGCTTTTGAGCTCTTTCAAGGTCAAGCATTGCCATTTTCCCAGCTCCCCCTTAAATTGGTACACAATAGGCCAGCACCGACTGACAAAGAGCAAAATATACCAATTTTATTCTGTCCAAATCAGCTATATGTCGTATGTATAATCAGTTTCTAAAAACAAACATCAATCTCCGTGTGTGCGATATAAGAGCTGTAATGTGACAATGCCACATAAGATTTGAATCAATGTGAACTCCTAGATAATTAACGGAAAAAGAGAATTTAATAAAGAGACAGTTACAGGTTGATGCTATTGGATTTTTACATGTGGTGGCCCTAATTTTATAATCTTCCCATGACGGGGCTGTTGCTAAGGTTATGGAAATTGGGATGACTATGGTTTTATCAATATTGGAGTAAGCAGGTTAGTTGCAAGCCAATTATTTACCATAGCCAGAACAAGCTTCGGCCTTATCTCTTGCTTTTTCCCAGTAGGCAGTATCATCGGCATAAACAACAATACTACAGTTTGGAATGCAGAGCTTACAAAGTTCATTTATATATACCTAGAACAGTATAGGCACAAGAATACTGCTCTGGGGGAAGCCGTACTCAATACCCTTCAGATCACTAACGTAAGAACCAATTTTTATACATTGTTGGCGGTCTTGGAGATAATTTCGGAAAATGTTTAGTGTGTTCCCACTAACTCCATATCTTTCAAGTTTCTCTAAAAGAATCGGAATTGACACTGTGTCGAAGGCCTTGGAGAGATCTAGGAAGATGCCATAGCAATTATGTTTCTTGTCTTCTTTAGAAACAATAAATTCTGTAAGACTTGCCACGGCATCCTCGGTTGAAATACCTTTTTCTGAAGCCAAATTGACTCTTAGCAATAATATAGTATTTTTCTAAAAATTTACAAGACTCTCATTTAAAATTCTTTCCAAGACCTTTGACATAACAGGTAACACAGAAATAGGTCCGTAGTTGGATACTTGACCTCTTTCCCCTTTCTTAAATATTGGGTGAACAAGAGCTACTTTATGTGAGTGTGCACTTCTATCGAACATGAACTTTTGGCCGAATTTTGGTAAATCTGCCGAACTTTGGTAATACCGAATGTGTAACAAATTTAGTTGCATCTCTAATTAATACTATTTGAAAATATGGTCTTTTAAATCAATGTTTTTTTTCATAATACTTATTTTTGTACTAGACCAAAAAGACTGCCTATTTTTCAGAACCAATGGAATATTTTATATACCATAATGTTTTAAAGCGTTGTCTATTTGTTCCTCACCATAAAGGTTGACGGAGAATTTGCGTTTAGGCAATAAGTCTACCTTTGTGTACATATATGGTTGTACCTATTCTGTAATATACTGTTTGTGTATTGTTTTGTAAGCAATAAAGTGTTTAAATAAATAAATAAATAATATTTCTCCATTAAAAGAATCGAAACAAAGTAAGCAATCATAATAATCATAATATTACATCATAATATTACTCACAGAAAACTTCTATAAGATTCTACTCTAAAGGAAATATATTATTTTATTAAGTATACATTCATTTGTTCTGTTATTATTTTACTAATCTAAGTACATACATACATATACTCACAGCTATAAATCCCTTGAAGGGGTAGCCTAGGGAGTTAGAAATCCTCCTCAGACTCTTTTGGATGTTGCGTGGGGAAAAGATGATGAAATAAAGGTTGTTGGTGAGGGGTCTCCAACCGCATCGCCCAAAAATCCCTCAAAAGCCCCAATACAGTAAGTTGCCTCTTACTTACACCTACTGAAAAAAATTTGGTAGTGCTATTTAAAGCCGACACTACACAGCAAGCCGACACTACACAGCAATTTAAGCTAGTCTAAGTGTGTATGCAAAAAAATATATAATGTTTTGTGTCTATGCTATCTCTAACTTTTCTTACCATATAAGATATACAAACAATCTACCTACTGAATCATTCAATTCCATTACAATAGTAGTTACAGAAAACGAAAAAAAGTTTTAACGCCTAAAAAAATGCATTTTTGGTTGTATGGCATTCAGTCGAAATTTACGGAGATTGTTTTTGTAGGTTCTATTCAAATACTTATCTTATAAGGTATCACACCTTGAGGTTTTATTTATGATTGGCTTAAACCAAGTAGTTCACCTTGCAAAAATATTTTCGCAACACAAACATTTAAATTAGTAAATATGTAATAAAGCAACTGCTGGAATAAAATTATGTCTCTTACCATTTCTTGCAAGTTCTATCAAGTTATCGGGATTTCTAGCCAACTGAAGAATCAAAGCAGAGCCTTTAATTTTCTCAGGTATATCATCATATAAAAGTTCTACGTAATCATCAACTCTGTCTAATATAGCAACAGGAACATTTTCAACGGGACTCATTATAATCAGATCGACTGTTTAATCAATATTAATATGAGATAATAAACTATGGACTTTTCTCCTGGTGACTAGAGTTTTAAACACCAACTCATTTATAGATAATCCCTATAATAAAGATGTCTATGTCTATATTTTCTATTATTATAATGAATTGTATACATATTATTTTGACAGAAAAAAAAGCAATTGCGAATAGCAGTATTGTCAGTCAGTATTGTCCATGCTATAATATAACTACAGAGTAGACCTCAGACCAACTACCTATAGACAGCATGGAAGTATTATTTAAACAGGAACGCGCGCTGGCGACCTAAAGTGTCCTGAAAAAGGATGGCTAACTAGCTAACTGTGTCTCGTTTTAAGTAGGGTGACCATCTGTTGGTGTTTTAATAAGAGTTCCTCTAAAGGATACAAAAACACTTATATTTACATATTTTGAATGGTTTGTTCATGAAATCCTCATGTGGGGACCTGATGCACTCACAGGACAGCCTTTGACACGGTAGCTCAATTGGTCTTGCTTTTTATAAACGAAATTTATTTGTAACAACATACATACATACATATACTCACGGCTATAAATCCCTAGAAGGGATAGCCAGAGCTAATGAATAAGAAATTCCTCAGCCACTTTTGGAAGTTGCGTGGGGAAAAAATGGTGAAATAAAGGTTGTTGGTGATGGGTCTCAACCGCATTGCCCAAAAATCCCTTAAAAGCCCCAATACCGTTAGTCGCCTCTTACGTACACCCACCGGAAGAAATGGGGTAGTGCTATACTAAGACACCACACAGCTATATTCAAATTCAAATCGTTTAATGCATTCATGTGGTAAAGTTCGAGATGATACAGGTTATTTTATTTATTGTTCCATAACATGAACCCATATTTATCACTATATTTTCTTAATTAAATGATAAAAGCTCCAAAACACTCAAACAGATGATAAATTGTGGACACCACATTTATCTTGTTTCGATGGGGATACCCGTTACAAATATTAATATCCCTTTTGCCAAATTTAACCAATTATTTATCTCCAAATCGATAGGCGACAATAATAATTAAAATAAAATACAAAAAAGGAACAGTTAATAACCTGCTTTTTATAAAATATTCCCTATAAATAAGTTTGAATTTGTTTTTCTTTGAACTTAATCTCGACTGGCAACCGCGCGAGCGGGACACACTTCTCTCTCACACGGCTCTCGGACGTTTCTCTGCTTGACAGTCTTTAAAAGATAATTAACTTTATTGCATGGTAATAAATTGCATTTTTGTTTACCATATTTTTGTGAGTACGCTCTCCTGTTTAGTTAGTAGCTTCATGATACAGTTATCTTTTGGAAAATTGAGTGGGTAAAAGATGGTAAAGTAAAGGTTGTTGGTGATGGATCTCCAACCGCATCGCCCAAAAATCCCTTGAAAGCCCCAATAACGTTAGTCGCCTCTTACGTACACCCATCGGTAGAAACGGGGTAGTGCTATTCTAAGCCGATAGAAGAAGAAAGAAAGAAAGAAAAATAATTTATTTGGCAAAAACAAAATAAAAATTACAATAAAAAATCATACAAATATCATATTGCCAAATTGGTTCTGGCTCAGCATATGTGCCTCAGCCGCGTGTCTCGCAGGACACGTCAGCTGCTGCACGCTGGTTTTCAGCCAGCACCAGTTAGTCTGACAACATTAAAAACATGATGCTCTATGTAGCATATATATTTATATAAATAAAAAGCAAACATTTACCGTTAACATTCATACAGTCCAAATACATAAGGACACAAAAATAATTAGGTAAGAATGGAAATTGGTTCAAATATCAAACATAAAAGCACAATTGTTAAGTTTTATAAATAAATAACTCAGCAACATCTCCGCCTTGCACAAACGACACCCTTCCATCAACCAAATAAAACAAAACCAAATTCTGATCCATTTCAAAAATAGCAAAAGATACTCGTGAAAATATTAAATATATTATAGTAATGAAATAAAAATTATAACAAAATGTGACGATTATATTTTGTGTATATATATAAAAAATAAAATAAAATGGGAATTTAAATTTATAATAGATAGGTACTATATTATATGATATGAGGTACAACTTTAGTAAAGATTGAAGGGATAATAATAATCGTTTAAGTTTAAATTTAAAAGTGTTAACACAGTTGAGATCGCGTAATGGTGGTGGTAAATCGTTCCAACACTTTGAAGCTGCGAATCGAAAGCTTCCCCGAAACGCAGTAGTGCGATGCTTTGGTATCACGAGCAGATATGAGTGACCTCTCGTCTGATATTGGGATATCGTCCTGGACCATACTAGCTTTTCATATAGATATGCAGGTTTTTTATTTTTAATGACATCAAACATGAGAGTAGCCAGGTGAAGTTTTCTTCTGGACTCAAGGTTTAATAGTTTATTCGTGCCGATACTACACGGTGAAATATAATGTAATGTATAATGTAATAATAATTCTAATAGGGTAATAGATCCATATATTTTTTTTATAAAACAACTCTTTAAATCAAATATTCATTATAATTTTAATACACGTTACTTTAGTCAAATTCAACATAGTTTATATCAAAGTTACTGTCTTTTAAACATTTTTTTTTTAATTAGTTCCGAATACTTTCCTTGTTCATAATAATTATCTTCACATGATGTATTCTCACTTCTATAGGATTATAGAGATTTTGAAGTGGGCAACACCGTTGTTTTTTGTTGTTGTAGGTTATGTCTAGAATTAAATCCAAAACACAGGTAAAACGTATAAATAACAGCATATCTTCTATTGTGAATCTAATAATTAATTAAATTAATGAAAAATTAATAGGTTAATTTATCATGGTTGCTAACGGTGAGGGAAAACATCGTGAGGAAACCCATACGGCTGAGTTGTACTTAGTCATGTGACAGTGTATTCGTACAAAACGGCGATAGGCCTGCCCCCTATCACGTGAGTACACTGTCTAAGCAAAACGTGGGTAACTTCTCTGGAAACTAGATGGCGCTTGCCATGTGAGTTCAGGAGTATTGGTACCTCTGCCAACCCCTTCGGGGATAAACGGCGTGAACGTTTATGTTATGTTATGTTATGAATCTAATAAGGTTCATAAACTGTAAATATATTCCGAGTTTTCTTTGATACGCCACTGCGAAGTGATTCATCTGAGGCTTTTTACTCGCTTCGATAACTGCAGCCCAAAACTTTTTATTTACCTATTTTTAAAGCACGATCACATAAACAAGGTCTTTTTCCTAAACAAAATTACAACCTACGAGTCCAAAATATGATTTGCTGTACGTATTTGAACAAAATAATCTTAAATGATCAAAGGTAAACAAAGAGCTTATTATTCTGACACTGAATTTTCTGCAAACTGTCAAGTGTGACAGTTTGATCCAACAAAAAACCGTTACACCGTAAGGGACAAAAAATCACAGTACTAACTCTTTCTATCTCTAAGTGTTTTATAATTAGCTATCCTTTTCTTGCTCGTCGTGACGTATTCTTTATATCTCTAGTTGTGTATGCTCTAAGTTTATCTCTCTAGTTGTGTATGCTCTAAGGTCAAATCACAAGATGTTTTTTTTTATTTCAGCTGAGGCTAAGAACCTCACTATACTTTCTCAGTTTGACCTAGGTACGGTACGACACTTTTTATTTGTTAATTATTTTGAAAATTACAATATTTTAGATATGCATTCCATAGACAAAGTTGTTTAGTTTTATGTCCTTAATCGATTTAAAATATAAATAGGGAAAATACAACTTCTGTAAACAAAAATATAACTTCTTTCGGTATTTTCCAGTCGTATTGATCGTCGTTGAAAAATAATATCATGAAAATAAACCGGTAAGCGAGCGATTGAACTGGAAAATACAGAAAGAAGTTATGTTTTTGTTTACAGAGCAAAAAGCATAGATCAGATGTTTTTTTTTAATTTCTTATTTTCACTGAAGCAAGGAATCTCATTCTCAAAGAGTATTGTAATAAATAGGAACTCATTCTATACATTCTCAGTTTGAACTAGGTACGACAATATTTAATTATTATTATTTTTTGAAAATTACAATATTTTAGATAGGCATTCCATAGGCAAAGTTGTTAAGTTTGATGTCCTTTATCGATTTATAATATAAAAAGGGTATGTTAAAAAAGCGAGGTCTAGGCCAATGAGGGGTTTTCTTTTTGAGAAATAAAAAAACAACATAGTTTCCTAGAGCTCTGTAGATGGCGTTGATGTAACTACGTTACTTACCACACAATTTCGCCACACAATAATTTCGCCAATGTCAACGTTAAAAACATGTGTCACAGCACCATAGAGTAACTTTTTGGCGAGTAAAAACAACCAAAAGAATGTTAAATATAAGTACCGTCTTTGTTTATTTACTTTTGAGCTATCTTGGCTTAAACTGATGTTAATTTAGACTTTCAAATCAGAACGTTTTTATGTACGTTCCGTTTTACGATATCATTACATCCAAGTGTGAAAAACGGTGTTACGTTCCGTTCCTACCAGTAACATAGCAAGTCTGGCGCCATCTATCCTGAGAACAGGGAAGAAGAAAAAAAGAAAAAAAAGGAAAACCTCCCATTATAAAACCCACTTTGTGGCTCTTGTAATGTAAACAAAATGTCAAATTGTATAACATGTGCATAAATAGTATAATTAATCATATATTAAACCCTGTTATATAAATATAGTTACATTTTTAACAGTTAAAACATTAAAAAAGATTTAATAAATTGCAGGAGTCATTTGACCGGTAGCCTTCATTGTAGGTAGATAGATTTTCCCGTTTTTCTAGTGTTAAAGTGGATCGGCGTGGATTCAAAACCAGAGCCGGAAAGAGACAGGTTACTTTAGCGTAGTCGTATGTTTGGTCAAATGGCCGAGTTGTATTTAAATAATGTGATGAGTATGCGTATATAAAGCACCGATAGGTCTGCCCCAATCACACATGCACAATGTCCAAGCAAAACGTGGGTATACACACTGAGCCCGCCGGGCCGCCGACTTTACCCGGTGACATAACCCGGCGGCCTTTGTTAAAGAAGACATGTCTAATTTTTGTATAAAATCTAGACCACCAACATAAAGTTGACGACAAATATCGGCGACCCTGCGGGCTTAGTATTTATTGCGCTTAAGACCATTTTCAACCTGTCAAATACACATTACACGTGGGGGTGATTTTTTTCTACGATAGTAAAAGTGGTAAGCTAAAATGTGACTATTGATTTACTTGTAGTAGACGTTTCAAAATATTTAAATTGAAACTAAGTTTAACAACGAATGTAGTTAGCAAAAATTAGGCCATTTTCCTCCCTATGTGATGGAATTTTGCCCGGGCATTTTGGGCTGATTGGATTTATGCCCAATACATGTCCATAACTGCCCAATAAATTTCCATTACGTGGGCAGAAATCTCATTTAATTTTAATCTTTAAAATATCATTATTGTAAGAGTATGGTTGATGTTATTATTTAAAATCATCATAAAGTGACCTATTTTATTTAAAGAATGAATAATATTTATAGGGTTCGTCATAGGGACCATTAGCATAAAAGTCAATGGGTGCAAACCAAACCGTTTTATGAAGTTTTGCAGACAGAAACGCAAACATTTTTAAATGCAAGAATCTTATCATACTTTTTATGATAATTCACTAATTTGTTACAAATACAATAAGGAAAAATTGTGATACTGTTTTAAACTTTTAATTTAAACAAACATTCTGGATGGTCATAGTCCAGATTATGATGATTTTCCACTAATAACGTATGAGGATCTCACCCTATTTACGTACCTAGATTTTAAATTGCGTAGAATTCTGACAGCAGTCAGAGGATATACAGATCCACAATCATAACTTGGCCGGCGGCGACTCTGGTACTACTGTCGCCATTTTGAAATTTCGGCATGTCATTGTCAGTTAGTTCTTAACTAAATAAAAATTATAGGGTGACCTACGTATATAATAAATTATCACTTTATTAATATTTTTTGTAGTGGAAACTTTTTTTCAAAGACAATTATTTTTATGATGTATCATTGCTTATTAATAAACGCTTTTATTTCCAATATTCAATATTGATTTGAATTTCCAATATTCAATATTGATGAAATTTATGAAAATTATTATTTCTTTTGTTAAATTTTATCTAAGTAGGCTAACACCGTCCGAAAAGTTGTGCGCGCATGACTAAAGCGGTGCGGGTTACGGGAAGTGGGGAAATAACCCGAATAAGATTTCACTTCGTATACACTGATGCGTGGGTTCTAATCCTAATGCGGGGATGTACCAATGTGTCATTTCTTAAGTCATAACTGTCTGACATATATATAAAAATACAAGGCAAATACGACGTGATAACTGGTGTTGTACCTAATGGACCGTGCAAGCGACTAGTGTTCAAATCCCGGATCGGGCCTACACCAATTTGTCTTTTCTAAAGACATGTGTGTGGTTGATTTATCACGTTTTTTAACGGTGAGGGAAAACATTGTGAGTAAACCCACATGGCTGAGTTGTACTTAATGGTGTGACAGTGTATTCGTACAAAACGGCGATAGGCCTGCCCCCTATCACGTGAGTACACTGTCCATGCAAAACGTGGGTACTCTGAACACCAGGTGACAAAGTCACGTGATGTTCAGAAGTATTAGTACCTCTGCCAAACCCCTTCGGGGGTATTCGGCGAGAACGTTTATGTTATGTTATGTTATATGTTACAAGGCTGTTAACAGCAATAAAAAAGTGCCCATAAATTCACTGACCCAGCAAAATGAATGACCCAAACGATATCTGATGTTTAGAATTATTTTTTCTGTGCCACCTTTTTAGGGGATCTATGTGTAAATATGAAATGTTAAAGACAGTACACAACAAGGTAAGCCTCTAATTTACAGGATTTAAAAAATGATTTTAAGTAGTTACCCACTTATTAACTCTGAGTGGCACAAATAACAAATCCTTGAGTATAAAATAATGAAACAGCTTGCAGAAAAGTACAATTGGCAGTGTTATCGCTAAAAGCTTCCAGACAACATTTGGGAGGTAAGATCATCAAATTTAGGATACACAGTCATTCGGGTAGACATACCAGACAAGGGCAAAAATAAATAAATATAATTAGCTTACATTAAAACGAACTTGTTTACTTACAATAATAGTTATTACATATATATACTCAAGGCTGTAAATCCCTAGAAGGGGTAGCCCGAGCTAAGGAACTAGATACTCCTCAGCCACTTTCGGAAAGTTGAGTGGGGTAAAGATGGTAAAATAAAGGTTATTGGTAATGGGTCACCAACCGCTTCGCCCAAAAATCTCTTAAAAGCCCCAATACCGTTAGTCGCCTCTTACGTACACCCACCAGCAGAAATGGGGTAGTGCTATTTTAAGCCGACACTATACAGCAACTAGTTATTAATTAAATGAATATTATATAAATTGTTTTATTAAGACATTTCAATACATAAATAAATTAGCCCGTATGATGTAAAGTTATTTCCCTTATAATGGTTATTTTTTATTTACTGGCAATACTAATATCGATGACAGCGACAGCCCTTACCGGCCAAGAAAAGATTGTGGATCTGTAAATCTTTTTGACCAGGCACATTTTTTAAATTTCTATTAAAGTATGAACATCAACGTCAACTCATTTTATTTTTTAGAATATAATATATAAATTTTATTATGTTCTACGCTACAAATGCAAAAAGCGCATTTACGGTGAACAGAAAGTTTAAAAATATAACAGTTAATAATACAAATAATAGCAAATACGGAAGATATGAGCGCATTTGAGTATTCAAAGATGTCGAATGACATGGCAAGACAAGACACACGCTAGCGTAGCGTAGCGTAGCACATAGCGACAGCTTAGAGCGACATGGAATAAATAATACAGAGCGAGCGATTTGTTTTACGTTTTACATCAATCTACTTACGGCTACAAATCCCTAAAAGGGGTAGCCTGCTCTTCTGAATCTTAAAATTCTTTATCCACTTGCAAGTTAAGTAGAGAAAGATTGTTATATAAATATTTTTGGTGATGGGTTTCCAACCGCATCGCCCAAAAGTCGCTTAAAAAGCCCCGATGCCCTTAGTCGCCTCTTACGATAACCCATGGCAAGAAATGGGGTAGCGCTATTTTAAACCGGCACTTAGCCGACACAGCAAAAAAGTTTACTAAACCTGGACTAACAAAGAAGGTGCCAGCTAAAAAAATAAATAAGGTAATTAAAATTGAATTGATATCATGTTCGTAATATTGAAATTATTTTTTAACTATTGTATAATTTTACTTAACTTAGTGTATATTTGCATTTGCCTTTTAAAAAGTAAGACACAACTTAACAAAAATCTAGCAGCGGATATACACCCCCGCCGCTCTGCCAACTGAGCTATAGTATCAAGTGATCACTGGCGCGAAAATTGGTTTTTGCCTGTTTCTTTACACCTTTACTGGTGTTAGCGCCATCTACCGCCAAATTATTACAACCCAGCAATATGCGCCTTTTGTCACGAATAGTTCAAAGTAAAAGTGGGTTAAGATTAAGAATTCAACATAACATAAACGTTCACGCCGTTTATCCCCGAAGGGGTTGGCAGAGCTACCAATGGTTCTGAACATCACGTGATAGCGCCACTTAGTGTCCAAAGTAGGTACCCATGTTTTGCTTAGACAGTGAACTTACGTGATAGGGGGCAGATCTATTGCCGTTTTGTACGAATACACTGTCATATGGCTAAGTATCCTCACCGTTAACAACCATGATAAATTAACTATAAATATGACATTAGAAAAGACCAATTGGTGTAGCCCCGACCCGGGATTTGAACTCACGACTGTCTGTTTACGGGCGGGCGTTCTATCTACCCATTGGACTATAATGTCGTCTAAGTAAGAATTTAAAGTACTTATATGCCTATATTTGGCATATTATAACTTCTTTTTTTCTTCTTATTCCTTTATTCTGACGACACTGATGTATATGTATATGTTAAACACAATTAAAATAATGATCCACTTGTAGTTTAATTTTAAAGTAGAGTTTAGTTTTTCCGCCCAGGGATTGGGCATTTATCGGGCGTAAATTCATTTTTGCTCATTTTAACCCAATACGTCCAACCTGCCCAATATGTTTTTATGCCCTCGACCCTTTGACTATGAACACTATAGACATAGTCATAATGCAACGGGAGAGTACCTCTTTTAGATAGCAATATTTTTCCCTGTAATGTTGCGATCACTAGAAAACAATTACCCCAAAATACTATAATCACCATTCTAAAAGCTACTTTTTAATTTAAAATTGATTACGTCAATTTATTGTTACGTCGTTTTATTTATTGTAAAGGTTTACTGTTTACTATATTATTTCCTGCAATCATATAATTATACATACTTGCTCCTAGTATTATACAATCTTTTTTGTTTAATTTTACCATTTATACTGATGTTTAATACACCGTGAAATCTAAAGCATTGTACTAACTATCAGGGATGAATCTTCCCATGATTACGAATAAATTTTTGTACGGGACTAACTTTGTTACTGGACAAAAAAAAACAGCTGTTCCATAAGTGCAAGTAGTATAGTAGTAGTAGTAAGGTATAGTGGGGTCTATGTTTGTATTTTGAAAAATAAAAGACAGCACTATTTTGTACATGAGTTTTATTGCATTATTTACTATTGACCTTTAAACAAAATCAGTTTCATTCGTCTATTTCAGTCACATTTTTCAAAAGATGATGTATTCGTACATCTAAGTATTTTATATTTGGTTGATTTCCAATTGCATCTTCCAGTGGCCGCAATCCATTTTTCTCGTAGATTCGGGTCTTTAGGAAAACTGTAATGAATACGAAGAAATTAAATAAATATAACAAATTTATTACTTACTAATTCCGTAGATAACAATTGGAAATCATTCAGCGTCGCTATAGCGCGACGAAATTCATAATATACTCACTCATTAACATCAGTTTACTAATTTGAAAATTTTACCCTAACGACAGGGTAGGATGAAAACGTGAATTATGGGAACACTGAGATACTGCATATTTTTAGGTTATGCTATTAAAAAATTGCTCAAAATAACTAAAGAAAATGCTAGTAATCTAGTTCAACGTAATTAACATTTGAATCACTTTTTTTCTGATCGCGCAATGTATTTATTATGTATTTATCTGTAGAAAAACATTAAAAAACTCACTCACTTGTAGAAAGTCAATCCTTCGATGTGTTTTTCGCTGTGGCTTCCGCAGCCAAGCACGCTACACAAAACCATACCTTACTAAACAATAACTTAATTAATGGAGTCTCTTTTGTCACAATAGCAATATACAAATGAATAAAATCTTTCTCAAAATCAAAAGAAAACTAAAATCGCTCACAAGTCGACGCTTTGTTTGTCACAATTTAAAAGTGTGACATCAACAAAACGGGTTACGCGATAGAGATGACAATAAAGTTTTGTGTCTCTTTTTAACATATAAGAACTTAAACAAGGGCTTCTCTTTTTAAAATGGATGACGTAACATCGCTTTGTCTATAGTGTTCATAGTCAAAGCCTCGACCCATCTCTTGTGTCATATACTATACGAAAACTACGTTTAAAAACGAATGAAGCAGTTGGTCCTTGAAACGAGTTAGACATTCTCGGGTTGCTCCTTGAGACAAGCGAGTTAGACTTCAAGACTTTGGGTTTAAAATTGTATACTAGGTTTGACATTTTACCTCCACATCTAATATTTACAGATCCACAATCATAACTTGGCCGGCGGCGACTACTGGTACTAATGTCGCCATTTTGAAATTTCTGCCTTTCATTGTCAGTTAGTTCTCAACTAAATAAAAATTATAGGGTGACCTACGTATATAATAAATTATCACTTTCATTAATATTTTTTGTAGTGGAAACTTTTAAAGACAATTATTTTTATGATGTATCTTTGCTTATTAATAAACGCTTTTATTTCCAGTATTCAATATAAAAAAATATGAAAATTAATATTTATTTTGTAAAATCTTATCTAAGTAGGCTAACACCGACCGAAAAGTTGTGCGCGCATCTATAGTCATGCGGTGCGGGTTACGGGAAGTGGGGAAATGCTCCCGAATAAGATTTCACTTCTTATACACTGATGCGTGGGTTCTAATCCTAATGCGGGGATGTACCAATGTGTCATTTCTTAAGTCATAACTGTCTGACATATATATAAAAATACAGGGCAAATACGACGTGATAGCTTAATGGGTAGAACACCGGTTAACGTGCAAGACAAATTGGTGTAAGCATGTGTGGTTAATTTATCACGGTTGTTAACGGTGAGGGAAAACATCGTGAGGAAACCCACATGGCTGAGTTGTACTTAGTCGTGTGACAGTGTATTCGTACAAAACGGCGATAGGCCTGCCCCCTATCACGTGAGTACGCTATCCATGCAAAACGTGGGTACTATGAACACCAGGTGACAAAGTCACGTGATGTTCAGAAGTATTAGTACCTCTGCCAAACCCCATCGGGGGTATTTGGCGTGAACGTTTATATTATGTTATATGTTACAAGGCTGTTAACAGCAATAAAAAAGTGCCCATAAATTCACTGACCCAGCAAAATAAATGACCCAAACGATATCTGATGTTCAGAATTATTTTTTCTGTGCCACCTTTTTAGGGGATCAATGTGTGAATATGAAATGTAAAAGACAGTAAACGACAAGGTAAGCCTCTGATTTACAGGATTAAAAAAAAATTATGTAGTTACCCACTTATTAATTCTGAGTGTCACAAATAACAAATCCTTGAGTATAAAATAATGAAACAGTTTGCAGAGAAGTACAATTGGCAGTGTTATCGCTAAAAGCGATCTCTTCCAGACAACATTTGGGAGGTAAGATCAGTAAATTTAGGATACATAGTCATTCGGGTAGACATACTGGTAAGGGCAAAAATAAATGTATATAATTATCTTACATTAAAACGAACTTGTTTACTTATAATTACAGTTATTACATACATACATACATATACTCAAGGCTGTAAATCCCTAGAAGGGGTAGCCAGAGCTAACGAATTAGAAACTCCTCAGCCACTTTTGGAAAGTTGAAAGGGGTAAAGAGGGTATAATAAAGGTTATTGGTGATGGGTCTCCAACCGCATCGCGCAAAAATCTCTTAAAAGCCCCAAAACCGTTAGTCGCCTCTTACGTACACCCACCGGCAGAAATGGGGTAGTGCTATTCTAAGCCGACACTACATAGCAACTAGTTATTAATGAAATTAATATTATATAATTTGTTTTATTAAGACATTTCAATACTGTACTACATAAATTAGCCTGTATGATGTAAAATTATTTCCCTTATAATGGTTAGTTTTTATTTACTGGCAATACTAATATCGATGACAGTGACGCCCTTACCGGCCAAGAAAAGATTGTGGATCTGTAAGTTTGATTTAAGTAAAGAGTCAGAAAACAATCGGCTAATTTGCAACGCTTACCTCACCGCTCTGTGGTCTGTCACTCACCTCACTCATCTTTCATTTCTGTCATTGATATCATTATTATTTCTCTGTCAAATTTGGAATTTGGGTCTTTTTAGGTTTGCGTAACAGTTTATTCTCTCCAATTAATTTATCAAATAATATACTTATTATGAATATCGCTACTCGTCTAACACGGGCGCGAAAGTTGGTTCCACCTAAAAGTGTTACAGCTGTAGTAACTCGGAATGTTTATCAAAAGTCTGAGGACCTAGAAACCCATACTGGTCAGGTAAATAATATTTTGTTATGGCACTCTGATATGTGTTTCTTCATTAAATGGCTATTTTTATGGGCTCAAACAAAAGAAAAAAACATATCATATATCAGGATAAAAATAATGTGTGGTTGGGAGGGGTGTACATTCTGCCTAGTAAAATGTACTGAACATACATTGAATTTATTCATTAACCCTCGCCATTAGTTCCTATTGACGTAGGCAGACAAGTAGTTCAGGGAAACATAATAAATAATTTTTGATTCATTTGAGGAAATTAAGAGCAGGAAAGATTATAAAATAATGGATGATTTATGATGGATGTGCAGCCAAATACAAATGCCTAATATGACAATACAGAAATCGGTTAGTGCTTTTCTGAGCCAGCATTGGAAAGATTAAATTGTTATAAACATGTTTATTCATTGAGCAGTGTCCTGTTATGGTTCCATTTCCAATATGTTGGTTCTTGAATTTAGTTCCAGAACTATGTTTCAGCAAACAGCATTGTTGGGTCGCAGAATTTTGTGTATTGATTTTGGTTGAGATGTTGAGAAAGTAAGAAAAAGAAGATTCGGTAAATTGACACGTTGTTGATTCTATGAGACAAGCTAGAAATAGAAAATAGATAATATATTTTTTATATAAAGTGTTCCATTCCAAAAAGAATGAGTTTCACAGATTTGTTTATCATACAGGCTTACCAATTAAAAATATAGCAAGGAACATAGAGAGAGATCCCGATTTGGATAACTGCTTTATCAATATTTATAATCATTTCCATTTTTAAATATTTTTTGATAATACTATTATCATTTAATTTGCTTTTTAAGTGTAATTTTTGAATTGCCGAAGCCTGAGTGCAATACATAGTTCATTTCGTTGTATCATTTCAAAAGATTCATTTGAGCGAGTCTGATCTGTGAACGTTTTAGCGTCTCATGAGCCCTCGTTCATATGAATCACACTGAGCTAGATGAGCCGTTGAGCTAAAAGAGTGATATAGTTCAGTACATGATAAAGATATATATAGCTCTTTTCTTTTCAGTGAGCTAGATCTCTCGTGCCTAGTTTTGATGTAGATCTTTGTATTATAAATAGTAGTATAAAATCATTGACTTTTTTATATTAGATCTAAAATGATTTGCTAAATTGCTACATTTAAAATTTTTTTTCCAATAAAACAACAAAGACTGAAAAAAAAATTGAGGAATACAAAAGCATAACTATTCTTTTGCTTTTATATCTAAGTAATTTAAATAATGGAATTGGATTATTAAGTGTCATTCAGTATTTAAGGTAAAACCTATTTCAACCTTTTCTAAGACATCAAAACACTCAAACTTGGTCCAAGTTGGCTCAATTAAAAGACTTTACCAAAGTTGATAGTATCATAAATGAAGAAAATATTATCAAACTAAAATTTACAACCTTTTATCACTATCATACTTTTTGAGTATTCTGCACTTTAACTTATTTGTTCTAGAAATGGGACAGCGAAGATTATAGAAATGCTAGATTTATGAATGCACCAAAGCATGTCAACCATCAATGGGCAGTTAATTTGATTGCTTCTGTACCGCCTAAAGAGGTTCCTGGACGAGTTGTATGGTGTGATGGTGGGAGTGGACCAGAGGGCCACCCTCGTGTCTACATTAACTTAGTAAGTCATATCATTCACATCAATACATAAAAAACACTGAGTAGTCAGAATTAAAAATACCTCAGCCACTTTTGAATGACAAATCAGTAAAAGGTTGTGGAATAAATTATAGTTGATAAAGAGTCACTAGCTAGCCACATTACCCAAAAAATATTTATAAGTCTAAAAACCTTAAATCCATGAATTATATACACACATACATAATTCTTAGAAATATACACACAAAAGTTACCCTTTTTTTAACCCTCATAGTTCTCCTTGAAACTGTCATAAGTTTTAACTTCATTCAAAAAAGCTCATACATTCTAGGAATGGCAATTTAAGATTATGTTAATTTGTACAAAGCTCCTATGTAAATTTTCATCGTGAGATTTGACCATAGACTATTAACCCAATCGTCAACTAAATTTGAATACAACATGCCTTTCATTTCTTATCTCTAGACTCCTCTGAAATCCTTTTATTCTGATAGCTGACTCCATTGGTATTCCTAAAGACTGTCCTTCATAGTTCTAGATATTTATATCTATCAATAACTAATAACACACACTGATCAAAGACAAAGGTCTTTGACCAGTGTGAATTCTCATCAGAAGGCTCCGTGTCACCCAAAGGGCAATGGAGAGGGCTATGTTAGGAGTTTTACTGCGCGATCAAATCCGCAACGAGGAGATCCGTAGAAGAACCGGGGTCACTGACATAGCCCGAAGAGTTGCTAAACTTAAGTGGCAATGGGCAGGGCACATTGCACGCAGAACCGACGGCCGTTGGGGCTCGAAGGTTCTGGAGTGGCGGCCACGTACCGGACGACACTGTGTGGGTAGGCCTCCCACAAGATGGACCGACGACTTGGTAAAGGTCGCAGGAAGCCGATGGATGAGGGCAGCACAAGACCGGTCGTTGTGGAGATCTTTGGGGGAGGCCTATGTCCAACAGTGGACGTCCATTGTGTGATGATGATGATGATGAAATTAAAATAAAAACATTGTTCTATTGTTTGGAGTTGTTCTGTTAAAAAGATAAACTTTCTTTGTTTAATAACCAACCATATACAACTTGCAAGCTGTATGAAATCCGCGCAGGTGTATTGCAGACTGCAGACATTACAGCTCTAATACAATACCCACACTACAGTGCTAACTGCTAGTACTATTCATCGCTATCTGATTTACCGTTGGTACACACTTTTGCCCCAATGCCAGGAGGAAGCCCTCGGCTGCCCGACGAACAGAACGAATAGTACTAGCAAATGTCAAGGTGAACACAGGCAGCACAGGCCACATTGCCAGCAGCACAGGCCACATTGCCAGCAGCAAACTATCAATACCATTTTTTTGTTCCCCTTGCTTCTGCTGTCTTCCCCTAATTGATCCTTTCATTTCTATTTTTCAGGACAAACCTGGCGAACATGCATGCGGCTACTGTGGTCTACGGTATTACAAAAAAGATTCTCATTAATCTGCTTTAGCTTTCGATTGTTAATAGAAATGTTAGTTTTAAATTAATAAAGTTTGTTTCATGTTATATTTAGACTTATTACTTTATTCGAGTACTACCTTCGATCAAATATACTACAGATACATGGTTCCATACTTTGTCGCCATGTCGAGACTTTCTCAAAATTAAGTATTAAATATATTAGCACTAGTTGACCCGCGCAACTTCGGTTGCATGACATAAGACCTAGTTTCTGTAGTTTACGTTACGTTTACGTCATCTTATCATCCAAATATTAAACCCCCATTAATCCCTTTGAAAAGGAGATCGTCCCTCTTACCTGCACCTAAATAGTTTATTTGAAAATTGTAAACGCAAACAAACTTGATTGAGGAAACTTAATAAACTAAATCATATAATAATACATACACATACTCACGGCTATAAATCCCTAAAAGGGGTAGCCAGAGCTGAGAAATTAGAAATTTCTCAGCCACTTTTGTAAGTTGAGTGGGAAAAGGATGGTAGAATAAAGGTTGTTGGTGATGGGTCTCCAACCGCATCGCCCAAAAATCCCTTAAAAACCCCAATACCGTTAGTCGCCTCTTACGTACACCCACCGGAAGAAATGGGGTAGTGCTATTCTAAGCCGACACTACACAGCTATATAATAAAAACATATAAACTTCGAAGGTGCTGAAAATAAATACCACTGAAATAGAAAACAACACATAATTTAAAAAGAATACTGAAATCTCGACTATAATAAAAACTTCAACTACATACATGCTATTAATCCCTAGAAGGGGAAGCCAGAGCTAAAAAAATTGAAATTCCTCAGCCACTTTTGGAAGTTAAGTGGGGAAAAGATGATAAAATAAAGGATATTGGTGATGTGTCTCCGACCGCATCGCCCAGTAATCCATATAAAAGCCACAATACCCCTACGCGGCTCTTACATACACCCGCGTTAAGAAAGAAGGTAGTGCTATTCCAAGCCACACTACACAACTTTACAGTTAAAACACGAGATAAACTCTTTTTTTATGTGCATATTATTATTATTATTACCTATTATACGAGACTATAAAGAGCCACTTTAATACATACATATACTAACGGCTATAAATCCCTTGAAGGGGTAACCAGAGCTAGGGAATAAGAAATTTCTTAGCCACTTTTGGAAGTTGCGGGGGAAAAGATAGTGAAATAAAGTCTCTTAAAAGAAAATATCCCTTAAAAGCCCCAATACCGTTAGTCACATCTTACGTACACCCACCGGAAGAAATAGGGTAGTGCTATTCTAAGCCAACACTACACAGCCACTTAAAATAAAAATATAATCACGTCACGACTATAAAACTGAAACAAGTTTGCAAAAGCTTCAGAATTAGGAATTCGTTAGCTACTTTTGGAACTTGAGTGGAGAAAAAAAATTCAACACCAGCGGGAAAAAAAACAATAGAAAAATAATCTCTCCTTTATTTATTAGTCATATGTATTGTATATTATATAGTAATATTAGTATTAAATGTACATGAGGTTTTCATAAACAAAAACATTCAAATTTTATTACCCTTGTGAAGAAACGAGGTAGTGCTATTCTGTGCCGATAGTACACAGATCATACAAAACAATCACCAACAACAATAATCCTCTATGCCATTTAGTTATTCTCAAATTGAGTTGTTACTTCAGCTATCGGGCAGGAAGTATTTGTAACAATTCAACTCAAAACTCAAATTTTCACCCAGTTACCCCCGTAGGGATCGGCAAAAGTAGCTATTATTTATGTTACTTTATCGTAAACAAGCATATAAAAGGGATAAATAAAGAAACAATCGCACCATTATTCCCACGGACCGCCTTCGCGCAGTGGCAATGATCGACCGGCTCACGGGTTGTGACGTAATATTAAAAAGCACGCGACATCTGAAGATTTGAAAATAGGGTTGAACTTCTCGAGGTCGCTGCTTCGGAAATACTGCATATATTGACGTGAAATAAAAAGTTTTGTTATATTATTGATATAAACTAAAGTAGTGCCGGCATAGAATAACACTACCCCATCTCGTCCCGTGGGTGTTTCGTAAGAGTCGACTAAGGGACTTCAGGGCTTCTATCATCTTCGCCCTTACACCAATCTAAGGTCTGCCGTGCTGATAGATGCGTGGCCAGGGGTGAGCCTAGTCTCTAGCGTGCTGCCGTGCCCGCCCAACTAGCATAAGCTTTAAAACAAACTGTATATCGTTTGTATATCGGTTCCGTTTGAGAATCTACGTGTTAAGGATATCTGTAGTAATAGAGTTATAGAGCGCTCTAACTCACTTATAACCACGAAAGAGGCCCACGATTTTAGAGGCTAAGGTTCTAGAGAGCTTACAGAGCGGTGGTATATAGGTGCTAAAGTAGGTACCTACACAAGAGTGTTTATTCATTCTCAGTTATAGCTTCAAGCGGTATAACTGCGGTTGTGATGAGTTAGTTAAAACTATGGGTTATAGAAAAACGTCAGGTAAGAATTATATACCATTTAAAACTTTATTAGACCTATTAAAAACAGTTGTATATATGTCACTTTGAAGCGTATTAGTTATGTAAAATATTCTCAAGTAAGTATCATGCCGCTACTTGAGTATATTTACTAACCAATTGTATTTAGTTCTATAACAAAATTGAGTACCAGATCTAGTGTAACATCATGGCGAGATAATAATTGGCAGAAGGATAGTAAACATATAAATATTCAAGTTGTTGAGAAGTAAAAACGATCTGCCGTTGTGATTTTACGGTAAGTGTATACTATGTTTTCCATCTCAATTTTAACGCGCTTCGAATTTATTAAAGATTTCCATAAAATTTCAAATTAAACACATGATAGTCCAGTGGGTAAGAACACCCGCCCGAAAAACAAAAGGGCGTGAGTTCCAATCCTGGGACGGGCCTACACCAATTTGTCTTTTCTAAAGTCATATGTGTGGTTAATTTATCATGGTTGCTAACGGTGAGGGAAAACATCGTGAGGAAACCCACATGGCTGAGTTGTACTTAGTCATGTGACAGTGTATTCGTACAAAACGGCGATAGGCCTGCCCCCTATCACGTGAGTACACTGTCTAAGCAAAACGTGGGTACCTTCTCTGGAAACTAGATGGCGCTTGCCATGTGAGTTCAGGAGTATTGGTACCTCTGCCAACCCCTTCGGGGATAAAACGGCGTGAACGTTTACGTTTATGTTCAAATTAAACATATAATGAATAACATAGACACTTCAAATTTATACCATTTTTTGTATTTTTTTCGTAGCCAGTAGCATTTTAAATAAAGTGGCATCAATGGAATGAAAAAATAACATTAAATGAAGTATTTAATTTACAAATATTGAATAATTCAGTCAATTTATAGGTTAGTTCAACAAAACAATGGCGAACTTACATTGAAGGTTTTTGTCGTCATTTAAGACATCTATTACACTTTTTGTGATACAACATCTTTAGTCAAGAATATTGTGCAGGCTTTAGTACACTTAGCAGTGCAATAATAGACTTAAATAATTACACTTATTATAGCCAAGACACTACAACCGGCTAAGCATTTTACAAACTGACTGGATTAGGGTTCTTCAACGAAAAATCGTAAGAATTTTGCACTAAGGGTGTAGCTGCTTTGTAAGTGTTTTTTGGGTGATGCGGTTGGAGACCCATAGACCTTAATTTTCCAATCTTTTCCCCACTCAACAGTACTATTATTCTGAAGCGCTGGCTACCCCGTTATGAGCTTTGTAGCCTTGAGTACATGTATGTATGTATGAATTTACAGATAATTAATTATATATCTGTTGTTTTTTTTCTTTTCAGACTATTGGCGGTCTCCTCACAAATATAAGCCTCTTCACCTAGTTTCCATTCGTATTCAAAGAGCTTACTTATGAAATACGTCTATACGTACTTGGTGATAATAAATCAATCTAGCCTAATGCGGTACATTTCATACATAATTTAAGTATGTAAAGGTTATCTGAATATTTTTTGTAACGATGTTTGATACATAATTTTTTTGACACAACAATGTTTTTCTTTATTATTTTATATTCGCAAGTCCCATGATTAAATCCCCAAAAGTGGAAGTCAAAACTTAAATGTCAACAATCCAGCAGGAACTGAAACATGAAGACTGATTATAAGACATATATACATTTCCGTGATCGTTATAGTTCAGTAGATATAACACCGCTTCGTAACAACTCTTATGTTTACGCTGTATATCCCCGAAGGGGTTGGCAGAGGTATATATACTTCTAAATATTAATATTAATAATGCTCGAATAAAAATTGGTCAATGCTAATCAAAGCCAACACCACACAATTTAGATACTTAATGACCTTTTATTTTACTCTTAGCTAGTAGCTGTGTAGTTTGTGACATTCCTTTTTTTCTTGTTCTACGGAACCATGTTATTGTGCCTCCACTCGAACTTGACCAAAATTTTATAGCAAATCTTCTTTATTTTTCGTAACTACTGGAACAACATAATCTAATAGGATATTATCAAAACTATTTGATTGTTTTGGGTCATTCGTACCAATATAAACAGAATCCAAAAAAGTACGACGTTCCTGTTGAATTCTTTTTTTCACTGCAACTGTTTTCTTTTGTTTACTCCAAGTTTGTAAACTTTTCGTTTTAATGTGAATTAATCTAATACCTAAAAATAATATCCTCATTAAAATTATATAGTAAAATTAGGCTTATTCCACTTTTCCCCGTTGACAATCCCCGTCAACGGGGAAAAGTGAACTTTTTGTTCACAAATCCCCGTTAACACAAATTGGAGCGTGTAATGGGGATTAGTGAACTAAAAAGTTCATTAATCCCCGTTACGTTAAAAATAAAATAATCATGTAAGAATCAGGTACCTTCTATTTATTATTGGATAAGAACTCACTTATTGATTATTGTTATAATCAAATTAAATAAAATTTAAGCTTGATTACAACACCATTTATACTAAAATCAAAATTTTTACTATTATTTACGTTTCTTCGATAATGATAGAGCTGTTAATAACAAAACGTAAGTACAAACTATAAAATAAAATACAGACAGTTACTTTCAAGTAATAATTACTGCCTACAATTACAGTTTAATAGTTAAATTTACTTAACACGCCTAACAAAATCACGTAAAACAAACTGTGATTTTGTTAGGCGTGTTAAGTAAATTTAACTATTAAACTGTAATTGTAGGCAGTAAGAAATATAAAATCAGTTATTAGTTATTACTTGAAAGTAACTGTCTGTATTTTATTTTATAGTTTGTAGCCTTGAGTACATGTATGTATGTATGAATTTACAGATAATTAATTATATATCTGTTGTTTTTTTTCTTTTCAGACTATTGGCGGTCTCCTCACAAATATAAGCCTCTTCACCTAGTTTCCATTCGTATTCAAAGAGCTTACTTATGAAATACGTCTATACGTACTTGGTGATAATAAATCAATCTAGCCTAATGCGGTACATTTCATACATAATTTAAGTATGTAAAGGTTATCTGAATATTTTTTGTAACGATGTTTGATACATAATTTTTTTGACACAACAATGTTTTTCTTTATTATTTTATATTCGCAAGTCCCATGATTAAATCCCCAAAAGTGGAAGTCAAAACTTAAATGTCAACAATCCAGCAGGAACTGAAACATGAAGACTGATTATAAGACATATATACATTTCCGTGATCGTTATAGTTCAGTAGATATAACACCGCTTCGTAACAACTCTTATGTTTACGCTGTATATCCCCGAAGGGGTTGGCAGAGGTATATATACTTCTAAATATTAATATTAATAATGCTCGAATAAAAATTGGTCAATGCTAATCAAAGCCAACACCACACAATTTAGATACTTAATGACCTTTTATTTTACTCTTAGCTAGTAGCTGTGTAGTTTGTGACATTCCTTTTTTTCTTGTTCTACGGAACCATGTTATTGTGCCTCCACTCGAACTTGACCAAAATTTTGTAGCAAATCTTCTTTATTTTTCGTAACTACTGGAACAACATAATCTAATAGGATATTATCAAAACTATTTGATTGTTTTGGGTCATTCGTACCAATATAAACAGAATCCAAAAAAGTACGACGTTCCTGTTGAATTCTTTTTTTCACTGCAACTGTTTTCTTTTGTTTACTCCAAGTTTGTAAACTTTTCGTTTTAATGTGAATTAATCTAATACCTAAAAATAATATCCTCATTAAAATTATATAGTAAAATTAGGCTTATTCCACTTTTCCCCGTTGACAATCCCCGTCAACGGGGAAAAGTGAACTTTTTGTTCACAAATCCCCGTTAACACAAATTGGAGCGTGTAATGGGGATTAGTGAACTAAAAAGTTCATTAATCCCCGTTACGTTAAAAATAAAATAATCATGTAAGAATCAGGTACCTTCTATTTATTATTGGATAAGAACTCACTTATTGATTATTGTTATAATCAAATTAAATAAAATTTAAGCTTGATTACAACACCATTTATACTAAAATCAAAATTTTTACTATTATTTACGTTTCTTCGATAATGATAGAGCTGTTAATAACAAAACGTAAGTACAAACTATAAAATAAAATACAGACAGTTACTTTCAAGTAATAATTACTGCCTACAATTACAGTTTAATAGTTAAATTTACTTAACACGCCTAACAAAATCACGTAAAACAAACTGTGATTTTGTTAGGCGTGTTAAGTAAATTTAACTATTAAACTGTAATTGTAGGCAGTAAGAAATATAAAATCAGTTATTAGTTATTACTTGAAAGTAACTGTCTGTATTTTATTTTATAGTTTGTACTTACGTTTTGTTATTAACAGCTCTATCATTATCGAAGAAACGTAAATAATAGTAAAAATTTTGATTTTAGTATAAATGGTGTTGTAATCAAGCTTGAATTTTATTTAATTTGATTATAACAATAATCAATAAGTGAGTTCTTATCCAATAATAAATAGAAGGTACCTGATTCTTACATGATTATTTTATTTTTAACGTAACGGGGATTAATGAACTTTTTAGTTCACTAATCCCCATTACACGCTCCAATTTGTGTTAACGGGGATTTGTGAACAAAATGTTCACTTTTCCCCGTTGACGGGGATTGTCAACGGGGAAAAGTGGAATAAGCCGTAAAATTATACCCTCAGTTCGTCAAAAAGTTGTTTTTACACATAATGCGGTTATATAGGTACCTATATTAAGGCCTGCCTCGGAGTGTTAATAAAAGTCCATAGTTTTCTCTAACACTATTACTTTTACAATATCTTTAAAGTGTACCTGCCTAGCGCAATTTGCTTTAGTAAAATGAACATTACAGCTTAAATCTATATAAATGAGTTGTTCAACACTTTTAGTATTTTGAGTTACTATACTCTTGACCAACTCTCTTTTACAACCAATACCTGCACCTTATATTCAATATAATACCTAAAGACATATAAGACACTTCGCGGCAACAACTACACAACAATAAGTGTTAACGTGAGTCAGCGAGCACTGTTGTGTAGATTTAGGTGCTACAAACAGGTTTGGGCTATAACATCTTAACGGTACTTGCTGCGATTAGCACTATTCTAACTCTAAAAACTGTTTAACACCGTTCATTAAAGTTCTAGAACCACTGTTGGAGCTAAAGTTATTTTCTAACTCCTCTATAACATTTTAAGTTAGAACTGAGATAATTATTACTCATTTAAACAGAATGAAGTTATATTAAAACCTGTAAATGACACCAAAATGTTAGTTGGGCGGAGCCTGGTGAACTCCGGGCACTAAATAACTTTGCTTTGTCAAGCGGGGCTCTGGCAAAGTGGACAGAATACTTCCCTAGCTACTCGAGGGAATCACATGTGTTTAAATAAAAATCAACACGGAGACGGCGATAAAGCTCGCCACTTATCACGTCATAGATTCTCATTGGGCGAAAAGTAGGCTGGAGAGACCCGCTTTAGCACGATGAATGTTTGCGGAGGAATGCAAGAAAAGTTAGATGAAGTATGTCTGGTAATGAAAGAAAAGAATTTAGATTTACTGTGTGTAAATGAGACGAAGTGTAAGGGAAAAGAGGTCTCGCAACTTGGATCAATTACTGCCATCTGGTCGGGGGTCGACCCTAATATCAGAGCATGCCAAGGAGTGGGACTTCTTATGTCTAAAAGGATGGTTCAATGTATGTCAGAGCATGAGTGTGTGAGTCCAAGGCTCCTCTGGGTTAAGTTGAAAGTGGGTTTGATCCGGTTACGCATAATATGCGTCTATGCGCCGGATATGTCGAAAGCACTAACTCAGAGGGAAGAGTTTTGGAATTTATTAGGTGATGTAGTGAATGGGTGTGATTTGAATGAAAGGATAATTATGTTAGGGGATTTTAATGGTTGGGTTGGTGTGAAACGCAACGGATGTGAACGAGTATTAGGAAAATATGGGGATCAGAGAGTGAATGAAAATGGGGAAAAATTGATTGAAGTATGTTTGGAGAGGGATCTTTGTGTTACTAACACATTGTTTAAACACAAAGATATCCACATGTATACAAGGCAACGAGGTAGCGAGAGAAGTATGATAGATTTTGTGATTGTGGATGAAAGACTGAAATCAAAAGTGGTTGACACTAGAGTCTATAGAGGTGTCAACGTGGGACCAGACCATTTCCTCGTCGTGTCACGAGTAAGGGGTCTGTTCAAACGGTGGCGTCATAGGACTAGAGTGCCAACTACTATCATCATTGGCCACAGCATCTGTTGCAGATGTTTGTTGCAGCGCTCATGGGTTACGGGTTGCTTCACCGCCGTTGGTGGCTGTAGAGCCCTATGGCTGCGCGGCATTTCTTGCCATATCTGTCGCACAAGAAACGAGAGTCTGCAGGAGGTGGGAGATCACGACGAAGTCTTTTTTGCTTTAGATTCTCCAGCCAGTCTTCGTCATGTTTGACAGTTCCGAGTTTGACGTCATGGCGCCATTCGGATTTCATTTCGGCGCGTTTCTCCCAGCCATCGGTTCGGAATCAGAGCCTTCGAGAATAAGAGTAGAAAATTTAGTAGAAGATGAATATGTAAAGAAATTGGATGAAAGTCTAAGTTGCGTAGAAATGAAGGATGAAATGGAAATTGAAGATGTATGGAGTGTACAAAAATATACGTTAATTGAATGTGCGACGGAAGTTCGTGGAGTGAGCAAAAGGAAAATTAGACCATCATCTAGTTTGTGGGATAAAAATGTGAAAGATGCAGTGAATGAAAAGAAGAAAGCATGGCTCGATTTACTAGCGATAAAAGCTAATAAACGAATGAATGGGGGTGTAAATGATGACGAAGTCAGAAAAGCGAGATCTGAAAGAATGGGGTGAAAAGAAACTCTCCAATAATTTCCAAAACAATAAAGAATTGTTTTGGAAATATATCAGACGTGAAAGGGGAGTTTCACAAAACACAAGTACAAATGTAATGAAGGATGAAAAAGGTGAATTAATGACTGATGGATTTAGAATAAAAAGGGTATGGAAGGATTATTACGAGGGTCTCTTTGAAAAAGAGGAACCCCATTACTTCAGCAATTGATAATAATATTAATTGTAACGAAGTATTGGGTGACGTGTGTGAAAGTGTGATAAGTAAGGAAGAAATTGTAAAAGCGATGAAAAGTATGAAATTAGGGAAAGCGACAGGTAATGATAGAGTTAATATGGAAATGCTAAGGGCTGGTAAAGGGTTAGTGGCTTCTTGGCTGTTCTTCCTTTTTCGAAATTGTTGGGCACTTGGCAAAGTACCAAATGATTGGTGCAGAGCGGTGATAGTGCCTCTATATAAAGGGAAAGGGTCACGCCAGGTAGCAAAAAACTACCGTGGTGTTAGCCTACTAAGTGTTGTCGGTAAATTGTATGCTAAGGTATTGATTGAAAGAGTGATGAAAGAAACTGATGAGAAAATCTGGGATGTCCAAGCAGGGTTTAGAAAGGGAATGGGATGTATGGATCAAGTCTTTTCCTTAAGGTGCATCACAGAGAAGTTCTTAGCAAATAACCAAAAAGTGTATTGCACCTTCATTGATCGCGTGATTGAAGGCGTATGATGGGGTAGTAAGAAAGAATTTGTGGAAGGTGTTGTCTAAGTTCGGTTTGGGGAGCCAACTTATACGTGCATTGGAGTCACTCTATGAGGGTTCCAGTACATGTGTAAGAATAAACGGAGAAAACACGGACTGGTTTGAAATCTCTAGGGGTGTACGTCAGGGTTGTGTAGCTTCTCCGTGGCTCTTCAATCTGTTCATGGACGACTGTTTGAAAGAACTACGCTAAAGTGATTATGGTTTGAGAATGGGAGGATTCATCATTAAATGCCTCTTATACGCTGACGATCAAGTATTACTTGCATCAACGGTAAGTGAGTTGCAAGAGATGGTGAATATTGCGTGCATGTCTTTTGAAAGAAAGGGCATGCGAGTGAATGTGGACAAAATCAAGACAATGGTTTTCGAGAGTGAGGAAAGTATGACTGAATGTGAGATTACAATAGGTGGCAAGAAAGTGGAACAACTGAAAGAGTTTGTATATCTGGGAAGTTTGTTTACAAGGGACGACAAATGCGAGGAAGATATTGAAAGGAGAGTGAAAAAGGGAAATGCGGTAAATGGAGCCATAAACAGTCTAATGTCGAGCCAGACCCTGTCTGAAAAGGCGCGAATGGCAGTTCACAATGCTGTACTGGTTCCTAACCTGATGTATGGTAGTGAATGTTGGGCATGGCAAAAGAGGCATGAAAGTAGAGTGAATGCAGTGGAAATGAGATCCCTCAGAGGTATATGTAATGTAAGGATGTGCGACAGAGTGAAAAATAGTGTAATTCGTGAACGTTTAGGTGTGAAAGATGACGTAGTGTGCAAGATAGAGAAAGGAATTTTAATGTGGTTTGGGCACATAGAGAGGATGGATGACAGTAAATTGGTGAAAGAGATCTATAGAGCCAACGTGGAAAGTAATGTGAGTAGAGGACGACCACGGAGGACACACCTAGACCAAATAGAGTGTTTGCTCAAAAAGGCCGGCGTCCGAAGTATGAAGAATAAAAGAGCATGTATGAGAAGAATGATGAATGTAACAGAAGCAAAAGAGATTTGCCTGGATCGTACAAAATGGCGATCGATAGTCTCTGCCTACCCCAATGGAAATAATGGGCGTGTGTATAATTAAGTAAGTTTCAACTGCATTTGGTACAGATATTTTGACCCATTTGTGTTCTCCATTAAAGGAAATTGGTATGCTCTCTTAAAAAGACACTAATATATTATTATTTTTCGGAAAACTTACAGCCTAATATCTTAATAGCTAAAACAAAATATATAACTTAATGCCAATAGCAAGTTTTCACATATTACTATCTATATGGATAAATATATACAATAATAAAATCACAATAAACCATTTTGCGCACAGTAAACGTAAAACAAATTTAACATCACCGTGGTAAACAAAAGTAAAAAATGGACAAAGCAGCAAAACATAACAAAAACATATATCTTAAATTACATTGCATAAAACAAATTAACTTTCGAAGAACTGATTCACCAGAGCCGATCTTATAGAATGAGCACTAGAACTATATATGTCAATATTGTTTATGCTATGCGTAGATCATGCGTAGATCTAATTAATAACAAAAGAGTTTTTTTCTCTACTTAGTGTTAACTTTGGGTTCGACCAGTGGTGTATGTTTTCTAGTATTCCTGGTTGGAGCACTGATTTTAAATTTAGATAGAAGTTCACTGCAATCAGTACCCGATTTCTGAATTGAGTATTCCAGCTGAAAGCAAATTAAGTATCGTTCTGTCGCATTTAAATCTTAACAACTGAATGAGACAAAACGATACTTAAGTCTTTCTCAGCTTGAATACTCAATTCAGAAATCGGGCGTAAGACCATTTAACAGTTTAATGACGTACGAGATATCCGTTATCTGACGCCGAGCTGTTAAGGACAAAAAGTGGAAGTTTTATATGTACTTTTAGTTCGTTGTTATATTCTATGCTTGTCGTCAAGTCGCTCTACTTGCTTCACTTGTAGTCATGGACACAAACCATATTGATATGTCACTATTTCACGGATTGAATGACAGCAAAAAGAAAGCATAATGCCGATTTATTTATACCAAACATGCTTTCGCAAATAACCGATATAGCTCAATGGATAGAACACCCGCCCCTCATGCAGGCAAGTTTCGATTCAAATCCCGGGTCAAGCCTACACCAATTTGTTTTTTTCTAAATTTATATGTTTGGTCATGGTTGGGAATACATCATGAGGAAACCCACATGGCTGCGTTGTACTTCGTCATGTGGCCGTGTATTCGTACAAAACGGCGATAGGTCTGCCCCCTTTCAATTGAGTAAATGTCAAAGCAAACATCGACATTCTGAACACCAGGCTCTATTTTAGTTATGAATAAAAGTATAAGTACGCGCGAATGATTGAGTTGAGCTTTTGCAATCACTGTTTTCGAAAGGCTATTGTTGGAGGTGGGCAACTGTAATTAAAACAACTATTGATTTTCGGATATTTTAATCGCGTGTTATAACATTGTTTTTAAAGCCCGACGTTTCGAAAAAAATCAGTTATCATGGTCACGGGAAGACTGAGGTGTTACTTGTCATTATACCTTTGATGAAAACAATATAGCAGAAGATATGGGACTCGCCTCTAGCGCGTGGATCCTTTAAAACAGGCTAACGTCACCTAAAGGCGCTCAGTCGCAATCGACAAGTGACAGGAACAGGTGTGTGACTCGAAGAAACAGTTTTGTTATTTTAAGCGAGATAGCGGTTACCAAAAATTCCTTCGTGTGCTTTTATACGTTGTGCAAACTATTCCAAAAGAAAAACAAATCTCATGGAATCACTTTTCACTCGTAACTACATAAAAACTTAAAAAGAATACGATATTTTTAAATTCACTTATTGCTTTGATCGCCATTTTGCATTCTGGTATCGTCGTTGATACAATTTGACCCTGAGTATCCCAAAGACGCACGACAGCAGCATGCGCTTGTCTCGCTCGCGCTACTGTCGAATCAAATATGTTTGTCTCTGTCGTTCGGTAGCGTACAAGACGCACGACAGCAGCATGCGCTTGTCTCGCTCGCGTGCTGTGTAGTTGAGAATATGCCTCTTTTCAGTTGAAGGTTATAAGTACGTGCCATATCTATTTTTTATTTAATCAAAGCATTATACAGTACTATAAAATTATTAATACTATCTACCTTCTTTAAAAATAATGTAATAATACGCGATTAAAATATCCGAAAATCAATAGTTGTTTTAATTATAATGTGCAATCGTGAAAATCTTAGAAAATACTGGGCTACTGTAATGTTAAAACAATATATAAATCGCTTTGTTGCATTAATAAAACGAGACTAACCAAGCTCTAAAATAAAATTTTGTTATTGAGTGTTAGAACAAACAATAGGTATACTTACTGAACTCCAATTGAGTATACCGTCGTAATGCGAAGAAGACGACCAGAAACTTTTTAATGACGTCAATGCAAATGAGATGGAAATGAATTGAGCTGAGCGACTTAGGTAAACCTCAGTCTTCTTACGTCTTAAGCTTTAAGCCCCGCTCTAAATAAGAAACCATTGACTTAAAGAGGAAAATAGAAAATAGTTTTTCGGTGATCAATTCATTCAATGGGACGTTCGATAACGACATGCAACACTTAGCAATGTCCACTTGATCACTGTGCCAAATTTGGTTAAAATCGGTCGAGCCTTTTGTAGAGGAGTTCAATCACAAAGTAGCGGCCTACCCGCGTATAAGACTACAACTAACCATATAACCTAAGAAAATACATTCGTATAGACTCGAATCAGGTAGGAATTATGACTCATGCATTTGTAGATGTATTGAAAAAACATATAGTATTATCTTTGATTAAATAAAAAATAGATATGGCACGTACTTATAACCTTCAACTGAAAAGAGGCATATTCTCAACTACACAGCACGCGAGCGAGACAAGCGCATGCTGCTGTCGTGCGTCTTGTACGCTACCGAACGACAGAGACAAACATATTTGATTCGACAGTAGCGCGAGCGAGACAAGCGCATGCTGCTGTCGTGCGTCTTTGGGATACTCAGGGTCAAATTGTATCAACGACGATACCAGAATGCAAAATGGCGATCAAAGCAATAAGTGAATTTAAAAATATCGTATTCTTTTTAAGTTTTTATGTAGTTACGAGTGAAAAGTGATTCCATGAGATTTGTTTTTCTTTTGGAATAGTTTGCACAACGTATAAAAGCACACGAAGGAATTTTTGGTAACCGCTATCTCGCTTAAAATAACAAAACTGTTTCTTCGAGTCACACACCTGTTCCTGTCACTTGTCGATTGCGACTGAGCGCCTTTAGGTGACGTTAGCCTGTTTTAAAGGATCCACGCGCTAGAGGCGAGTCCCATATCTTCCGCTATATTGTTTTCATCAAATAGTATTATAGGATAGGTATGATTGAACTGCATAGGCAAATTCAGTAGATAATTGATACGCTAACGTGTATTTATCTATTATTTTGAAAATTTGGGCATATTTTGCCCCAAAAATTAGGTATAGGTAGGGTTTAATGCCTAAGGTGACCTTAAAAGTAAGGGCGAAATAAAACTCATAAATAAGTTTAAAATCACAATGAGTATGACAATCTGTGAGTAGGTAGGTATTTATTAAATGGTAAATAAACCGTGGGGCCTGAAGGCCGCATGCATCCTGCAAACAGGCTCTACTGTAGCTAGAAGGCTATTCGGATTTATTATCTGGTTAACCAAGATGGACTTCCTCCGTGGTCTCGCGGTTAAGTACGGAGGTCTCAGGTTCGAACCCCGAGGGTTGTTGTTGTTTACGTCCTATGACACCCCACTAGTGCACAGGGCCTGCACAAGCTCCCGCCATGCCTTCCTGTCGTCGCGATTCCCTGATTGCACTCCAGCTCAGTACCACCGCTCGTAGCTCGTTCTCCACGCTCCAGCGCAGCGCCAAGTGTGTACGGGACGGCCGCGGGCTTGCTTGCCGTCCGGTGGTAACCCCGGGGTGCAATTAGTCAGCGTGGTGGACTAAGGCCAAATCAGCCTTTATAGGGTAGGTTCGAGCACCTTGTTGCGGACATATATGGGCTGTGAGAAATTATCAAGATGAAGTCAAAGTTTATCAATATGATCACACATATACTCACCTAGGGTTACCATATGACAGGCGTTTGCCGCATTTGACAGGCATTTTTAGGTTTAGACAGGCGTGCGGCCGGCATTGGTCTGAGACAGGCATTTTCAAATCTCGCGCGGGCGGGGTACTGCATCATGCGCTGCCGACTACGCATGTCAATATCGAAGATTTCTCTTCCTTCCGGTGGATGATTTTACAGAAAGAAATGAAAAGTTTTTCAAGTTCTGATTTGGCTTCATCTGTAAAATTTCTATCTAAGTTGAATATCAGTATTGACGACGTGAAACTATTTGATGAATACGAAGTTCTGAAAGAATATTGTAGAAGTTCAGATGACATATTTTTTTCAGAAAGCTTAACTACACAATGGTGCAAATTTCTCAAAAGTAGGGAAGTGAATGGTGACATTGCAGAATTCGTGAAAATCTGCCAGTTTGTGTTCTCAATTTTGGCACACAATGCGAACGTAGAACGTGTGTTTTCTCTCGTCAACGCCCAGTGGAGTAAAGAAAGAAATCGCCTGATTCGCCTGACAATTGAATCAGTAAAAGCAATATTGATTACTTAGGAAAATTACAAAATTGTATCTTATGAAGATTTTTACGTTTACGTTTTAGAAAAGAAAGAAAAAAAAATGTCCTCTGATAAATATCAGTAATCAATATCCTTTTTTATTATTATCTGTTGGCTTGCAGCGTTTTGCTTTAGACAGGCATTTTTCTGAAAAATCAGGCATTTTAGGTACCATACACAGGCATCCCTCTATTTACATATGGTAACCCTATACTCACCTAAATAAATCACAGAAAAAGGTAGCCAGAGCTTCAGAATTAAAAATGCAAGTTGAGTGATGAAAAGATTGTTAAACCTAGGAAGGTTGGTGATGGCCTCCAGGCTCATTCCCTAACCAGCCCAAAAACCCTAAGTCGCCGTTGAAACAAATAAGTTGAATGGTTAGAAAAATAGCAAGAGTAAAACATGAGCACGACATATTTAATAAGTAAAAAGAAAAGAAAAGAAAAGAAAAATCTTTATTCTCCTCTTGAGGACACAAACAATAAAAAAAGACTTAAACAACTTATACAACAACAAAATAGAACTTATATACTAGAAAAAAAACTAAATACTAATAATTAATAAAACACAAAACTTGCAATTTACACAATGTGCCCTCATTTGGCGAAAAGGTATCTGGCTCGGTATTTTGCTATTGTCACATAAATTGACAAAAGCCCCGATTTTCAGCCAGCGCCTATTTAAAAATACGCATACTTCATGAAATAAATAGATAAATCATGTGATAGATACTTAATAGTTAGTAATACAGAATACATATATATTACACAGAATTCTTGCTTATTTAATTAATTAATAAAATAACATACATTCAACAGTGATACACATAATATAAATATGAATACAGGCACTTTATGAAATCCAGATGGCTAAATTGTAGCGAGTTTTGTGCTGGAAGGATTTGTAGGGGATTGTTTCTGCAAGGTTAACAAATAACTTTTGAACTTTCGCCCAAAACTGTATCGACAACCTGCTTCACGGATAGGAGGAGGGATATCATTCCAGCACTTGGATGCTGTAAATTTGAAGCTACCTCTAAAAGCTGCCTGGCGATGCCCAGGAATATGCGCCCGAATTTTATATAGTCGAGGTTGGTGAGACCATATAATTTTCTTAAAAAGATAAATAGGCATTCCACTTCTCACAATACCAAAAAGCATTGTAGCGAGGTGAAGTTTCCTCCGGGCTTCCATCTTCAACAGATTTGCAGAATCCAAATACGGAGATACATGAGAGCGGGGAGGGATATGAAAACAAAAAGTACCTAATAACTCATAATTTAGTCGTATAACTATTTAAAAAACAGTCTTTACAGCGAAATTCGAGTTCTGAGTAATGATCGCAATACTCAGAACTGCATTATGCACATTGATAGCTCACGTTACGTCTCGTAGGCGTCGACTAGAGATCATCAGATAAAAAATTCCACTGGTGTATCAACCAGGTGACACGATGGACAAACTGCACCCGTGTTTATAACATCTCTGGGTGAATTTGCCGTTATAATGAGCGAAATAGCTGTTAAGCTAAGGGACTCACTTAATATTTGCTGTGTAGTGTCTGCTTAGAATAGCACTACCCCATTTCTTCCCATGGGTGATCGTAATAGGTGACTATTTAAGTGATTTTAAGGGGAGACGGTTGGAGACCCATCACCAAAAAACATTTATTTCACAATCCTTTCCCTACTTAACTTCCAAAAGTAACTGAAGAATTTTCTGATTCTGTAGCTCTGGCTACCCCTTTTAGGGATTTACAGCCTTGAGTTAATTCAATTCCAAAAAAGTGTGTATTCAATATATTTATAGCTTCTACTAAACCATATTTAATTTCTTACTTGATCATAATATTAATGGGAATGATAAACAGATATATTGACTACTCATGGACCGACCCAGCTTTGCATTTTAGTGATTATTAAATATCTCAGGTTCCTTTAGACATTATGAAATTTTGCATGTTTCTTGTGAAGGTTCCTTTGTATTAAAGAATTTACAAAATAATTCAGAACTGAAATAAAAATCTTCCTAATTTATGTAACTATAGATGGTCATTGTGTAGTAATGGGTAGACCCATTCCTAATAATCTAATAACTTAAACCAGTTCTACTTGCTCTTCTGGATCACTTATCTATTGCTGGTGGTGGGCTTCTTAAAATATATCATTATTACCAACATTCAATCATACATAAATATCCACCCAGAGTTTATGTCCAAACACTGTTTAATTTAAATAAACAATGAAACAAATTATTATTTTTATGATTTCGTTTTTATTAGAAAATATTTTATTGGCTCATTTACAAAGATGAATGAAAGAAACAGTTATGAAAAATCTTGAAAACCACACTCCAAGTTCATCTTTTTATTCACTTATTCAGTATCTAAGTAGACTGGGAATGCATGTGGCCATGCATGTTGATGATGCATGTTGAACACAAGATGGTTCATCTTAATTAAACTTCTCATTGATTAATTTCTATAAAACAGAAAATTCAATGACAGCTTATATTTACTCTTAATTTGATTTAAATATGTACTAATCAGACATCATCAATGGTGGGTAACCAAAATGCCATGTTAGTGCAAGCAGATGCTAACATCATTAGTTTAGGATTAAATTGTACACACTGTATTGGAGCAGGATGATCACCATTCAAGACACACACTTTGTACCCAGTGTCTGCATTCCACACATGAACTCTTCCATCAGTAGATCCACTAAATATGTATTGTGAATCAGGGCTAAATGATGCTTCAATAGGAATCCCTTTGTTATTAAGGTGGCCTGTGAATGTCTGTAGTGGTGTTCCGTGATATGCATCAACTAGCCGGATAATAGAACCATTGGTACTAATCAACATAGTTTTCCCATCTCGAGAAAATTTAAGACCTGTCCAATCACATTCTTTCTCTTGATTTAATTTAAATGTCACAAAAGGTCCTTTGTCATATGATCTTAGATCATACAGTTTAATACTTTCTGAATTAACTCCTGCAGCAAATATAAGGCCTTCAGGATCATAAGCAGCAACTGGTCGACCTGAGAGATGCATTAATCCTTGACAATTTGGTGAGCGGAGATCCCAAAGGCGTAATGTTTTATCCAACGATCCTGATAAAAATGTATCTTCTACAGGAGACAAACACAAAGTGACAACTTTTTTAGTGTGTCCTTGAAAATATCGGATATATTTATTATCATGCAATGATAAATATCTAATGGTGTCATCCACTTTGGTTGAACTGTGGATAGCAGTGTTTTTAGCATGGGTAAAATGTATAAGATCTACGCCATATTTTTTACTGTTTACAGTGATCATTTGAGTGCCCTTTTCGCAATCGTATATTACTATCTGATCATCTTCGCTGCAAGATATTAATGTTTCACCCGACGGTGAAAAATCTATACTGTTGATTTTGTCAGTATTTTCCCGAAATACCTTAGCCACTTTAAAGCTTCTAACCACTTGGTCAACTAATTTCATCATAACTCCCATTAGATATACCTTTTAATGCATTAAATGTATGTCGGTCTGTAAAGATTTTCTTATTGAATAACCTTAATTTCTTCAATTACATGCACCGCTACTTTAGACAAGTAGCAGTCCAAAGCTTTATTTCCAATTTAATTAAATTCTGTTGTATTGAATTGAAGTAAACACAGACAAGAGAAAAGAAAAGAATGAAAGAAAAAGAATTACAGTCAGAGATAGAGTTTATGTATTCTGTGAGACCATTAAACAACACTCTTTTCCAGCCTCAGCATAGAGTAGAACATAGAGTAGTTAAGTACCTATATAACATCACATGACCAAAGAGTATACAATGTCACATGACAAGACAAACAAAATAAAGAATATTTGTTATTGTAATTGTACAACAACAAATTCGACTATATTCTAGTTAAATAGTAAAGCACCCATATATTCTTATTAATCCGTATTCATATTAGTGTTATTGTTAAACTTTATTCTCAGAAGTCGAAGAAGCAGACAAATAATTTCTTTATAGTTAGAAGATAGGTACGTCTTTTCATTATTTGTTAAGTTAAATATCGCTTTTTTACTGTACTGTAACTTTAGAAAACCTAATTGTTATTTCTAACAGCAATCCATTCGCGGTTCTTTTTGTTGCAGCAATAATGGCACTCCAGGATGATATGAAGACTAGTGATGATGAAAATCTGGATGATGGTGTTGATAACCCGAAAAATAGCGATGCAGTCATCGCTGAAGGTCAGCACAACATAATGAATCTTATTATTATTGAGTTAGTCATGATATTTCCTTTTTGCAAAGGAATAGTGCCATCAAAATTTTATTGAACAATATCTATTTCAGGGATAATTTATTAGGAATTAGTTATAAGTGTTTAGTTTGAATAATATTTTTAAGTGGCCATACTCGAGAGAGAGATAGAGAAAAGCATGAATACAAAGAGCTTATTAGGTTTACATTCATACATATACTCATGGCTATAAATCCCCAAATGGGGTTGGGATGGGCTTTTTACATATCTTACTATACTTACAGTCTTTCACATTGGATGGCAGTATATGGTGATGACTGTAAAAATATGTTATTTTCTATTGCATCTAGTGTTTCTGAGGCTTACAGGCTTTTAGATTTTTTTTAAGACTTGTCTCGTAATTGAGGTATTTGGGGATGCTGAATGCCTTTAAGGGTTTTAGTATTTTAAGTAAGACTACCTTAATTACCTTTTTAGTCTACCTGTGTACTATAGGCCTCTTGTATAAGCATGTAATTAGATGAATATAGATATAAGTATCTAAAGATGATCTTGATGTTATCTTACATAGACTAGGTCTTTTTTAATTGATTGTTCATGGACATTAACTTAATGGACCCCGCACAAAATATTAAGAAAAGCATTTCAGTCAAATAGGCTGAAGTTCTGTGTATACTGAGCATCTAATACCCTGATTTACTGTGAGAAGTTACAGCGTCAATTAATGATGAGTTTTTAAAACCTAGCCGTTTGAGTAAATCCAATAGTGTAATGTGTAGCATATTATCTTAATTTACTCTTGTCACGTAAAAGTTAAATGGTGAATCAATTCAAAGTGACAGCAAATAAAAATTATGTCTAATGTAATCTACTTGTTATTATGTCAAAAGCAATCATTTTGTTATTAACAACGAAATAGAATATTGTGCTATCTATGTGATACTGAAGTGGTGCTGTGTTTGTTTCTTGACATCATACATAAGTGTTAAAATCATCAACATATACTTTTTAAATGCAATATTAAAACAGCTATATTTTAAAAACTAGTCATTAATTCACACTGTAACTTCTCACATTAAATCAGGGTATTACTAGCTATGTTTCCACAAAATTCCAGCCAATTTGACCGAAAGGCTTTTTCCTAACATTTTGTGCAGGGTCCTTTATGGTCAACTTAAGTTGCAAAAGCAGCTTAGGATTTTTATACCTACAGACATTTTGAAATTATAAGCCTGTTAAAATCCTGTTTTTTGATCAGTCATTAAAAAGGACCAATAGAAGTTAATTTAAGGCATTAAATAACATAACATAAACGTTCACGCCGAATATCCCCGAAGGGGTTGGCAGAGGTACTAATACCCAGGATTTGAACACTAGTCGTTTGCACGATAACCGAGTGTTCTACCCACTGGGCTATCACGACTATTACGAAGGCATTAAGCCTATAGTTAGATCTCAGTAAAACTAAAAGTATATATCCTCTGGTGCTACTTCTGTAGTCTGGTTTGTAGGTGACTTGAGCTTCAGGAACCAGAGGTTACATGTTCAAATTCCACGGAGGGCAACATTTATATGATAAATGCTTTAATGTACCAACATGATAGTCCAGTGGGTAGAACACCCGCCCGAAAACAGAAGGGCGTGAGTCCCAATCCTGGGACGGGCCTACACCAATTTGTCTTTTCTAAAGTCATATGTGTGGTTAATTTATCATGGTTGTTAACGGTGAGGGAAAACATTGTGAGGAAACCCACATGGCTGAGTTGTACTTAGTCATGTGACAGTGTATTCGTACAAAACGGCGATAGGCCTGCCCCCTATCACGTGAGTACACTGTCTAAGCAAAACGTGGGTACCTTCTCTGGAAACTAGATGGCGCTTGCCATGTGAGTTCAGAAGTATTGGTACCTCTGCCAATCCCTTCGGGGATAAACGGCGTGAACGTTTATGTTATGTTATTTATTCTATAACATTAAAATATATTGTGGAGTTACAATCACACATGCCTATACTCATTGCTATAAATCCCTAGAAGAGGTAGCCAGAGCTTCATAATAAGAAATTCCTCAGCCTTTTTACGAAGTTGTGTGGGGATAAGATTGTAAAACAAAGGTTTTTGGTGATGGGTCTCAAACCGTTTCATCCAAAAATCACTTTAAAAGCCCCAATACCACCTCCAATCTTAATAGCCACCTCTTACAAACGTCCACGATAAGAAATTGGGTAGTGCTATTCGAAGCTGACATACACAAATTATCAGATAATACTCACAAATTTGTAAAGAAATTTTAATCCCTTTTTTTTGCAGAATATGATGTGCTTGACTCTAAACTAGATGAGCTTAATGTGGCCCTGGATTTATTGGAAAAAAAGAATGACAGTATACAAGAACAACTAAAGGAACTTTTGCAAGCAAACAAAGATATACGACAAGAAATTTTGAATGCTAACTCAGATGGTAATAATTGATCTACCCTCAGGAATCAGTGCAATATGTTATTATTATTATGTTACAGTTTTAAATTTTATTCCTTGAAATTAGATTTTTTCCTATCAATAAATTAAATTATGGCAATTTATGAGGTTTTTTCATTGACATACTATAGATATACATAAAACTTTTGGAAAAATACAATTGACATGTCGATGTCGGTCTCACTAAATTTATCTTGAGCCACCTGGTGCCCTCTGTCGATACAAGGAGCCCTGCCTCGAATTCAGATAGAGTAGGTTGAAATCCCTCATCATGCCTAATTATGTCTTAATAGGTCATACTTATGTTCTTAACTACGATTAAATTATTTGCAGGAAGTGTATCTCAGTATATATTTAACACAATCAATAGCCACGCGTAAAATCAAAAGAATGTACAATTATGCTATGTAGTCTTAGAGAGGGCGCACACGAGCAACTTTTGTTTCCGCAACTATTTTGTCTCCTTCATCAAGTCTATGGGTTAGTATGAAGGTGCGCACACGTAGCGATGCGACTTTTGGTAGATCTTCATACTTATAATAAACAAAGAGACAAAATAGATGCGGAAACAAAAGTTGCTCGTGTGCGCCCTCTCTAACACACCTTATTTTTCTTCCCGTGAGTGTTCGCAGGAAGCGACTATGGGTAATGGGGCTTGTTGAAAGTCCTTGCTCTAACACTAATTAAACGCCTGGCATGCCATTGGATTCGTGGCCAGAGATGTGCGCAGCTGCTAGCGTGACTTCGCCCGAGTCTGGTCAGCTTTAGCTTTGGGATTAATAAACTTGCTTTGTCATGCAGGGCTCGGACAAAGTGGAGTACCCTGTCCCTTGTTAATCGCAGATATAAAAATTATAATCAAAATCGGTTCATAAATAGCGAAGTCATTGCCGAACAAAAAAAATATATATAATATAATAAAAGTATATACTTATATAATATTTGTATATACGGTTGAATAAAATGAGAACACTCCTTTTTTTGAAATCGGTTAAAAATATGTTTGTTTTTTTTATAAACACGGAGGCATCGATATGCTTGTCGCAGGGCACAAAACGAGCTAGAGAGACCCGCTTCAGTTCAGAAAGACAAATGTGTGTAAGGGGATGTAAGCAAAACTACGCGAAATATGGATGAAAACAGGATTTTCTGATTGCGAATGAGACGAAGCAAAAGTGAAAAGAAGTTTAATATGGTCAGAGAGTCAATGACAGTGGCTGAGCTTGCTAATGCGTGGGGCTTATGATATCTGAAAGGAATGCTCAATGTATTGAAATGATTGCAATTATTTAAGATGATTCTGGTGAACTAAAGTAAAATTCGGACTAGTCCAGAGGCGCATAATGTGCGTTTGCCTTAACACTCCAGACATGTCAATTTGGTGTTGGTTGGGATTATGTAAATCGGTGTGATCCATGAATCTATGTATATAATATAGAGGATTGAGTTACTAATTTCTTACTAACTTTTATCATGTATTTCAACCCCTTTAAGAAAATTTGCAGCAATGAAGGGTAGCCTATGTCTTTTCTCGAAATAAGTTTAACCTACTTTTCTCGAAATAAGTTTAACCTACTATTAAATGAAAATAAGTTCGGTGGTTTAGACGTGGAGTTACTTTCACATATATAATATTAGTTAGTACGGGTATATTGATCTGCTGAGCTAGAGGAGTTACAATAGTTTTCACCATTTTTTTGTCATAATTTATTGGTAGGTACCTAAACACGAACTTAATACATTTAAAGGGTTTTACAATTATATATAAAACAAGAGGTTATATGTTATGGGAGTTTATAATATAATAATAATAATAATGGGTTTTATAATGCTTACCCACCAAATTAGAGGTTTTCCCAATTTAAACCCCTTTTGAGTAGGTAATTTGGATGAGGTGTCCCTTATAAAACTGTGAAGGGGTTTCCCTACCTTAGGAGTTATTTAACGCCTTAAAAAAAAAATTTAAAATACCCCAAAAAACCCTCGAAAAGGAAAGACTTAGCTTAGGGTCCTTGCCTTGGCTACAAACCGAACGAAAGGTCTTGGTACCTATTTATGAAATTAATAGGTACGTAGCGTAGGTAGGTAATGATTTTGAGGGTGGTTAGATATGGCAAGCGCGAGTGCTACGAAATGGCAACACTGAACCTAACGCGAAATAAAACACAAAATTGACACAAAATGGACGAACGTATACGGGACTGATGGCGTTGCTAAAACTTGTGCGAAGTGTAATATAAATCAATAAACGCTTTTCACAGCGTAGATCTATGAAATAAATTGTTGTACGATTGTGTTATTGACTGTTGTTTGCTAGATAAAAGGTGATTGCATTTAATTCAAGTCTCTTCAGGAATCGGCATTACCTACTTTCTTGTAATGGTGTCCATTTTGTGATCGGTGTCTTGTATGGCGAAATCGGTAAGGAAATTGATTTCTTTGTTATATGTATTTCTAATGTAGTACAAGTTTAGGGTCGACTAATGTGTTATTATTTTAACTGAGATCAATGAATTTGCACATGTTATTACTTATTGTGTTCCTAAGGGTTGTGTCTTCAGTCAAATCATTGATTTGTTGCCTGCCCCGGTTACTCAACTCAACCTGCCACTTAAGTTGACTGCACTTCTCAAGGGAAAAGTTGTATCGCTATATGTTTAATTGTATCATAAGCGTATAGCTTTTCCCCTTAGTGGTTCAGTTAAATCTTCAGCATCGCGAGGTGAATAATTGATTTATGTAAGCAGAAATTCAGGTAATGAATATTGGGATAGTTAGTATTTCGCTTGTATTTGTAATGATTCAGTTTTCATTTAATGGTTAGTTGAAAAGTCATGACGATGTTATCATATTAATACTTTAGCTTATATGCTATTTTTGTGTTTTAAGTACGAACAGTACTCCATATGCTGTTGTTTCTAAAAAGAACCGAAAGATTTGAAGCAGATGTTATTAATAATTTAGAAGCTGAGACAAGAATTCAATTATGCTACCCAGTATATTTAAAACCAATTTAACTTTTATTATTGCTTTTAACTTCATACATATACTCTCAGCTACATTTCCCCATGAGGAGTAGCTACACTATTAAAAGTATATATAGGCTTCAACCATTGTTCAAAATTGAGTGTTGGTAAGGTCATAAAGTAAAGTTGGTGATGGCTAGTAGGTGCATCACCTAAATATTCACTTAGTAAAATACTCCAAAATCCCGAGTCATCAAAATGAAATAATAGGTTAGAAATATATTTTACAGCATATAACTTCAACTAGGGTAAGAAACTAAGACAGAGAAATTCGCATTTATTGCATTTGTATCTACTTAATTTAATGAACATAATTTTGGTTCATAACAGTGTTTACATCTATTAAGTTGATGACAAACATACTATCTGATTAATTGGAATGACACCATTAGACCCCGAACCAACTGATGTGAAAATTTAATTTTAAAAGTGTTCATTAGCATTTCACTTGTTAGCTGCTAAAGCTAACAATGTTGGTCACATGTCACATGGATATAGGTGACATTTTATTTATATATTTGTTTGGAATACTTACAATAAGTGTTTATAAGTTCAGTTATCAACTGAGCCAATAACAAGTATTTGCAAATAGAGTACATAGAGAAGACTTATCAACTAGGAAGTAAATATCTTACAAAGTAACAACAATTATTTTATGTAGTAACTGTTACACTCACATTTTCACTAAAGAAAGTCATTTATAAAGACACCCCTTATCTCTGCCGGTTTTGTGCCAAATAGATCCAGATCTTTGTGTTTCTTTACCAGCTCATTTAACAATTTACTAGTTCTTAAAAAGAACCAATTTTGATGTGAGTTAGTTCTTGCCTGCAAACTCGTCAATCGTTTATTATGTCTAATAGCTAATCTAGTGGGTACATTTATTCTCTAATAAGGATGAGCAGTCTATGTTACCATTAAGAAATGTCTATTAAATATGTGATGTCTGCTATTTTCCTTCTTATAACTAAAGGTAGGAAATGATACCTTTTACATCTAGTCTCGTAGCCATGATCACATAGCTTACATTTGTACCAGGTACCTAAGGAATCTTTTGTACATGCTTAATTTAAACCTTATTTTGGACTCCTAGATAAATGTAATATTTTTATGTAGTACTTTCAATATTTTGATATCTGTACACCCTCTGGTTTTGTCTTCTCTGTTAATGTTTAAATATGTTGCAGGAATGGGAAACACATAATTAAAAAACAGTTGAAAATCAGTTTGTAACAAACAAAGTGATAATATGATTGCGATACAATTTGGTTGGTTACATTTACATTTTTTGTCCATGCCTTATGAATTATGTCATGGAATTATAGCTAAAGACATGTGACATAATAAACACATTATAATCCTACATGCTCATGCTGCAGGCTTGAATCCTCTGATTATCTGAAAATTTATATATTTTAGTGCTTCCATGACCTCCATGTAAATATGTTGATCCTGGCTACTATAACCATAGTAGCTTTTGGTCTTCCAAAATTCACTCGGCCAGTGTGGTGGTCTATGGCTTAATCACCCCACACAGAGTAGGCTTAAGTCTCTCTATAAAAACTGAAACTGAAACTGAACTCTCAGAAACTGTATCATTTAATTATACAAATTACTATTTTATTAGATTCACAAAATTTGTTAGCTGATATTGTGACTCAGTTAGAACCAAAATTATTGAGGCTCTTGATACCACTTTTTATGTTAAAATTACTAAGCTGGTGCTGTGAATGTCCCTTATCAGAAGTACTTGTTTGTTTTTTTTTTCATTTAATTACTGCTGACTCCCTTTTGCAGTTGGTTTTATATGTTAACCAAGTACAATTATTATTTTGGTTCTGTTTATATTGATATGAAACATTAAGATGGAGTTCTCAATGGGCTAAATTAGTATTGACAGTTCGTCTTGGTTGTCTTGATGATGGTGCAAACATATAGATTTATAGTGATGGCAAATATTAGCTCATCATTTATATAATATCATATATCCCCAAAGGAGTGGCAGGACATCTGAACATCACATAACATTTGGTCATCTAGTTTTGAGGGAGTTTTTACCTCGTCAGAGCATTTATGAGATAGTGGGAAAGTCACTCTGTCACACTATCACATACTCAGCGATGCTGGTTTCCACATGGTGTTTTTTCCCCACCATTGACTCACTTTTTCAATGAACCACATGTATGACTTAGAAAAAGACACAGTTATTAAGGATAAATGGCACAAACTATTGGAATGCATAATAAGATGGGTGCAAAATTGGAAATGCCATGAATAATTTGATATAGAAGAGGTAGATACTGTTGCTTATCTGAATACGATTTATAAGATTGTATATTGATAATTTACAATTGCACTACCCTAAATAATAAACCCGACCTAATAACCTATTTAAAACAAAACTATTCCTTTCACAGTTAATTTATATTCCAATACAAATGTGCAGTGTCGACTAAGAAAATAGCACTTACCCATTCTACTTGTGTGCGTTAGTACAGTCTGAGGTGTCTTTGGGCATTGGTGCTTTTTAAGTGATTCTTTGGATGGTTTTACTAAGACCCATAAAACATGTACTGTTTATTTTTCAAAATTTTCCTAACTCGACTTCCAAATGTAGAACTCTAATTCTACCAATATTGCTGTTTAGTTCTCAGTCGAGACTGCCTCCATGGTGATTATAGACAATTTTATTTAAGTCTAGTCTATGCCTATGTTTATAATGCCCACAACTGAACCTATTTTATATTTTTTTAGCTTTTAGTACATTTATTTTTAACATTACAATGTATGTTTAACATAAAACCATTTAACTTATTTAGTAATAAGTTCTTTTACCATTATTTTTTTAATTTATTTAAATATTAAGGACTGTCTGTTGGGGCTAAAATGCTAAAGCAGCAATAACTACTAAAATGTATGAATAATCGTAAAGTTAAGTATTTTGAGAATTAAAATCCTAATTATTATTGTTTCAGATAAAAATGGGTACCGTCAGCAAGTTTCAAAACTATTCAGAACATGTCATAACTCTTATTCACTCTTAATAGAGTGATGGACTCATACAACTTATTTGGTGATGATGGTAGGGGTGTGTTGGAAGGACTCACTGATCTAGGAGGCGGTGACAGTTTTTCGGGATCTTCAGCATCAGCTGTAACTGGGGAAAGCAAAGATCCTGATACTGGGTTTGTATTTATATTCTAATTTATATTCTAACGTAAGTTTTATAGTATAACATAACATAAACAAGTATACTTGACTATAGAAAACTTTTTCTTGCACTATGCGATCTTTTTTTGTGAATAAACTAGTTAAAAAAGCTATAAACAAATGAATTAAAATTGGAGTGTCTGGGTCATTCCATCGTTTCGGGTGTTACACTTGAACTCATACAAGTTGTATTTTTATGTAATATATTAAAGTATCCAGTAGCTTTTATTTCTCAAACTAAACGTTTTAATCTATATTATTAAAATAAATCCAAAATTTACTACATTTTTAGTAAAAACATTGATTTATATGACAAAAAGTGTGTGTTTCGGGCGTTACCTCATTTTGCCTATCCATTCTGACCAAGGTTATTTGGTCGTGAAATTCAGCGAAATTTCTTAAAGAACTTATATTGAAAATAAAAGTCAGTTTTAAACAACTAAATTTGTTTTCCATCATCCACGAAAACAAGAACTACTATGTTATATTTACTGTGTTATGAGCTTTTTTTATTGTTTCGGGTGTTACTTACCTTTCGTTTTGGGTGTTACGAGTACGAAAACGAAAAACTTTTATATGAAAATATAGTGTTTTTAATCGTAATTTAGTAATAAAATTAACATACTATATAACTAGCTTTACTTAAGATTTAAAAATTTCTAAAATGTGAATAGAGTACTGAGAATAGAGTACTGAGAATACTCGTACTTTAATTACTTACTGCTTGCAGTTCGTAGTAAGGTCTAAGTATTTTCAGTTTAACAATATAGGTAATTTACTTTTCAAGTACATTAATTGCAGTGGGGAATTCGAAATAAGTTCGACCCCCTTGTTTTTCAGTTCTGGATTAGGTAAAGTACGTATAATATCTTCTACTGGGACATCAGACACGTCATTTTCGTCTGCAACGAATATTTTACCAGTATCACCAACCAATTTAAGGTACATTATTTGTACTTCTCCATCTGCTGGAATTTTTTGACATACCAGCATATCTGAATTCTTTTTGGATACGATACCCTTCTGGACGAAATTTAATAAGTAAGAAAGCACCAGGTTTTAAAGAATCTGCTTCAGGGGATTCATCAGACGATTCATCAGAATCAGTATAGATATCGCTATATCGCAGTTTTTTCGTTGCTTTCGCGACATTTGCTGATACTCCTGAACATCTCGGTTCCTCTGAAGAGCTAGAATCTGGTTTACATGGAGAGTTAAAGTTGGGTTCGATCTGTATCCTTTTCAATTCTGCCAACGGTATCGGAAATTCATCAGGCCATATAATGTTTTGTTGTATTATCACCACTTCAGCAGAAATCGATTTTGATGTTCTTGAAACCAGAAGCCTTTGTCTGTCTAAAACTTCAAAATGCTGTTGCTTCTGAAGAAATGGAATTGACTGAATTTCCTCCCAAAGGTCGTTTAGAAATGGCTTATCTATTTCTATGTCTTTTTTGGAGATGAACATTACGTGTACACCTGAAACTTGAGTCTTAATAGAATTGTAAAAATCTTTAGCTGAATTAATAATTACTTTCCTTGCTTTAACACCTATCCATGCCGTTCTCTTAACAGTTCCACCTATACCATCGACTGCACCCTTACCGAGAGAAGCGGCAAAAAAATTCCATTGCAAGAAAGAGCAAACAAACATGCCAAAAAAGAACATAACATGCATATAAACCCAGAACGAAAATTATGAAACGCCCGAAACGTTTCGGGCGTTACACTTTTTGACATGTAAAATCAGTATTTACTTACATCATTCCATTAATTTTAATATATATTTCGAATAATTGTTACTATAACCTTACTTTCCCAAAATATGAAGTTTAAAGCTATTAAGATTTACATGTGAATAAAATAAATACCTTTTTTTTCGTTTCGGGCGTTACACTGAGGATTATCTTCAAGGAACAGCCACTAATTTGAAAAATAATGATATTTCTACTTGTTTGTTATACTGCAACGACACTTAAATGCATAACCTTTAAATGGAAAAAGGAAACACGCAGATTCTGACAGTAGTTTTTTTGTTTTAGTGTAGCGAACATTAAGTAAAAAATAGTCAAAGAACAAAAACACGTTAACGTCATCTTGATAACGAGATTTTTTTATGAAATAATAAAGTTATATCCATTTTATTTTTATAATATGCTGATCTGGAATGTTTGCTACTAAAATCAACCATATTAGATGACAATAATAATACTTTTTATTTTTGACTTCAGTATAATATGTCATGGAATGACCCGTCTGTTATATAAAAATGAGCACCTGTTATTAGTACATGCATATGAATATGTATATGGTACATAATTCATTATATTTTTTACTATTTTTGGAGCATTTAGTTGATCAATAGCATCAAAACCTTTATGTGGTTATTAACCAAAGTCATATTATAGTTACAGGCAAGGCTACTCACAAAGTAGTGTCGGCCAGGATAACTCAATCCAAAAACTGGCGTCCTTTAACACTGGTGGTGGAGGGATACCGAATAGCCAGGGATCAGCACCGGCAGCGCCCCCCTCGGGAGACTACCACGACTATGGTGGCTACCCCCGCCCGCGCCTGCCGCAGCCACATGGACCACTTCACCCCCCGCACCATGGACATCCCTCGCACTCCTACCCTGGCTACCATCCTGCATCAGATCCTATGTATGGAATACCGGAACATCCTGGTAAGATAAATATCATACATTGATTAATATAGACTTCTTAGTTATTCTGACATAAGATTATCGAGAGGAAAAGGAAAGAGTGGTAATGGACTTGACATATATTAACAACTATGTTACCTGCATTTCGTTATTTCATAAATGGAGAAAACTCTAAACTTCAGCTATTTGAAATATGCGTTTATTATCTAAAGTTTAAATTAACCATTAAGAAGATATATTAGTGTAACTAAATCATAATCTGCTTATAGGTATTCCAGATGTAGGTGTCTGGTCTGGCCCTCCCGGGCCTAATCGATATACACCAATGGCTCCAACATACAGGCATGCTTATGATCATCAACAAAAAATGCATCAGTATCCACCTCAACAGGTATTTTATTTAAGTTCATTTTAAGAAGGAAAGATTTTATATATTTGATATACAAAAGTAGTTAGTTGTGTTGCAAGTTATTGCTAAACAAAACTATCAACTGTATTCATCAAAGGCAAAGGTCAAACAATGAATGTCACACTATTAGCACTCATTTTGAAAATTGTAGCTCATTGAATAGAACCGATTTTGAGCTCAGACCCAAATACCAATTGTTTCTATTTCAACTCTCTCTCTTGACTCTGACTCTTTGTATTACAAACATTTTTTTAAATAGTTAAATCATTTGAAAGTTATTTATTTATTAAGCAAAATTTGTTTCTAGGGTATGCAAGCTCAGAATGGAGGATATCTTTCCAGACAACCTCATTTTCCTCAACCTCCAGCTCAATCTGTGTATGGACAGCAACAGGTAAGACATTTCCGTTAATAGATTTATTGCATAGTGTGAATATAATTTAGAATTGATTTATTCTAAAAGGGCATCACTGAAGAATTGCAAACTTATGATTTATTCGCCAAATATTTATGTTTTAGTTCCATAAAATGAAACTTAACTCTAACAACAATCAAAACAAAAGCAGTGAAGCAAAAGCAAAAGTGATACAGTCATATAAGATGCTTTGATAATGTGTATCACTTGATCAGTCGAGGAGATTAGTCAATGTTAGGGTAGAGGAGCTTGGCAATAATAATTTACAAAATATTTATTGAAAGTGTGTAATATGCTTCATTCCTTGTTCAGTTTATTATAATGGTTAATTAAAACTTTATCACTAACTATTGCAATTAATGACCTCACACCGTACATATTAGGACACATTTAAATTCTAAAAATATCGTGTAATGCCGGTTTAGAATGTGAAGGGGTAGTGCCCTTCCTACCCATAGGAGTTGTAAGAGGCGACTAAGGGTATGGGGCTTTTTAAGTAGTTTTCGGGCGATGCAGTTGGAGACCCATCACCATCAATACTTTATTTCTCCCATCTTCTACCCTATCAACTTCCGAATTTGGCTCAGGAGTTTCTAACTCTGAAGCTCTGGCTACCCTTTTTAGGGATTTATGGCCGTGAGTATATGTAATGTATTTAAAAAAGTATATTATATTGGCTTCTTTTGAACTCATGACTAGGTCACTAAGTTATAAATCCTAATTTGTTTCAGAATTATCCAAGTTACACTCAAATGCATCCTCCACCAACTTCAAGAATAAACCAACATTCAGCATACCACCAACAAATTGATGTAAATAGCCATGCCCAATATGGCATGGCACATAATCAACAATCTCACGCGTCACAAATCCCACAACATCAGCCGCATCAATCGATGCCACTCCACCAAGGAAATGTACCTCCTGGTATCCAAGGCCATCCTAATATGCACCTGCACCATTCAGCTGCTCCATCACTTCACCATGGATCAAGACAGCAGCCTCCACCTCCTTCAGCAGTTAGTTCTGCCCATGCCATAGGTGGTCAAATGTCTTATGCAACTCCACATCATTCTGTACCTCTTGGTTATCAACCACATCAAGTTCAACATCCTCTTGATGTTAATGTTGCGAGTCAGTATAATACACAAAAATCAAGTGGAATAGAAGGAAGCAATCCACAATACAGACCCCCATTTCATCAAATATCTCCTCAAGTTTCACCGCGAGCTCAAATGTCTCCAAGACCACAAGCTCCACCACAGTTGTCTCCCAGACCTGTTATATCACCAGTCAAAAGTAGTCTTCCTAGTGCTTCACCACACAGTTCGAGAAATCCAATTCAACCACAAGTATCAACTACAGGAAGTACGCCAACTTCAGTGTCATTTGGCTCACAAAATACATTACTTGCACTAGAGCAAATGGTGCTTCCAACTGGACCTGAATATCCTTATCAAAGAAATCCCTCTTCACCTGCTGTTTCCCATGTTTCACCTTCACAATGGAGTCATAATAAAATGCCAGTAGGAGTGACAATGCCAACTTCAACAATAACAAATATGAATCCTCACGAGGAGCACCTAAAAAAATCTACTGAAGTAAATTTGAGTCCTCTTTGTAATGAACCAAGTGTGTCTATTGTTACAAATGCAGCTAACAAAGAAGCCAAAGATATAGACATAAATAAAGAAAGTGAAGAACCAATACATAAGAAAGAATCTACTGATGGAAACATTCAACAAGTACCATCAAATGTTGATTTGAATTCATCTACTATGGACACTGAGATGATCCCAGTTAGTGATGTCAAATCAAATATGGATTTTGCCAGTAGTAAGCCAAGTTTAAGTGATACCAGCCCTAATGAAGGAAATACTGCAGTTAAAAATGATAGCCCTGAAATATCTGCACCATCTAATGATCAAATAGAAAATACAATCCAGCCAATTAAAGATCAAGACGCGGTAGTTTCAAATGATGATAATATGTTCAATCCAAATTCTGCTAAACTTGAATCACCAGCACCAACTAACATTGGTCATAATGAAACTCAGCTCCCAAACATTAATCAAATGCAAATGACCACCAATAGGAATCAAGATTTTACATCAACTAATATGCAGGGAAGCCCAGGTGTTAATAATATAATACCTCCAGCAAACAAACCTCAGGCTACGGGTGACTTTAGTAGTACTATACCTATCTCGCAAAATAATTATGGCAACCCTATAATCCAAACTACTCAAACAGGGTCCAATTTACCGCCTACTCTGAATGCGCCAAATTTGATACCCGTAGTTGCACCAATATCGAATGTACCAGTGAGTCAAAATATTCCAAGTTCACATTCAAGTGGCATCGGAAACATACAACAAAATATACCACCATCAAATAATTTAAGCAATATGCCCACATTGCCCAATGCTCAAACCAATATTAACCCTAATATTGCAACGGTTCCATCTAGTGTGCCTAATATTCAATCTAGTTGTCCTCCAAGTTTATCTGCAGTGCATATTGGAATGCCAATGAATGTCCCAACCATGCAACCAAGTAACATTCCAAACCATCCAAATATGATGGCAAATTTGCCGCACAATCTTGCGCCGAATATGATGATTATGGGCAATAATACTATTCCCACAATTTATCCTACTTTGCATCACCAAGAAAGGACCTCGCTCCAACAGCAAATACAAGAAATATACTGCTTACCACCTTCATCGGAGAATCAAGAAAAAGTTAGATGTTTGCAAGAAAGATTGGCTTTTCTGCAGCAACATGAAACTAATGATAAGTGTAATGGAGGGTCTAATTGTATATTGCAAACTCCTGGCTATGGCTCAAAAATGGTTGAAAGTCCTCAAGTTACGAGTACTACGGGACGCGGTCGAGGCAAAGGCCCTCCAAGAGCTCGCAAGCCGAGAGCTAAGAAAGAAAAACTATCTTTTACCCCTCTGCCACCAATCGATCAGTTACCTTTGTCGGAAGATTTTGTTTCGGCCGGCACCGGATTAGCTAATGTTGAGGGGGATATTGAAATGAGTGAAGACAACATTACTTTAGAAAATACGTCCCTCTTGTCTGAAGACAATAGTATTAAAAAACCAAGACGAAAGGCGAAAGAACGTAAGCCGAGAACTCCAAAAGAACCAAAAAATTCATCCGATGAAAAGACTGATAAACCTCTAAAGGTGCGTAAGAAAAGAGAACCAAAGGATCCAAATGCTCCAAGAAAAAAAAGAGTAACCAAAAAAGATTTGGCTGAGGTTCACGCAGATACCACAACTGATGATAAAAAAACTTTAACCTGTCAAACAATGGACCAAACTACAACTGATACAATTATTTCTCAAAAATCAGCTGATCTCAGTAATGATCAAACTGTTACTGATTTCGACGACATTCCCGTTTCGAAAATTGCAATTAAAGATTTACTTGAAGAAGCAGAAGCAAAACGAGAAATGGAAACTGACGTTGACTTAGACTCCCCAGGTTCTAAACGAAGATCTATGAAAAAGCGAACACCTGGTAGCTCTAAGAAACTCCCAACAAGAAAACTAGTCACTGGTAAAAGAAAAAGGCGTGGTGGTATAGTTCCTGATTCAGATGGGGAACCCGACGACATGGTGACGACACCTCCACCTTCGCCACCAGTTGAAGATGATAGTTTGAAGCGTAGATCCGCAAGAAACACTCAACGAAAAAAATACACTGATGATGTTATGTTACGTCTTTCTGATGATGAGTTTCCTATGATTTCACCTAAAAAAGACAAAGACCTAAAACTTGACGAAACTGATTTAGATATAAAAGAAAAAAGCCAGCTTGATGGCACGCCTAAACCTAATTACATGTATGTAAATACTACTGATGAAGATTCCATGATAGTGCAGTTGGTATTAGCTAGTAGAATGGGTAAAAGAGAAATGAAGCCTGATGTTGTAGTTACACCTTCATCTTTGAAACCAGATGATCAAACTGAATCAAAACCCATTACACAGAAAACTGAAAACGATTCAAATGGTGATGATAATGTAATTGACTCTAAAGATGTAGTTAAAAGTGATGATATTGAACCAAAAGAAGTCACAGCAAAATCAGAAAATGATGTTTTGGACATAGATTCCGTAAATATTCAAGAGGAAGTTCAAGAAGAATCTTCCAAAGATGTCAAAGAAGTAACTGAAAATGAAGACAGTAATAAGACCAAAATAGTTGACGTTGAGGAGTATTATGTTAAGTACAGAAACTTTTCATATCTTCATTGTGAATGGAAAACGGAAGAAGAACTTTACAAAGGAGATAAACGTATTTACTCAAAAATAAAACGTTTCAAACAAAAACAGGCTCAGCAACTAAATATATTTGAACTATTAGATGATGAACCGTTTAATCCTGATTATATTGAAGTAGAAAGGATACTGGATGAATCTGTTAATGTTGATCCAGCTAATAACACATCTGTGAAACACTACTTAGTGAAATGGAAAAGTTTGCAATATGAAGATAGTACCTGGGAGTTGGAAGAAGATGTAGATGTTGATAAAATTGCGCAATTTAATATATTTAGAGAAATACCACCTAAGGAAAAATGGAAATATAAGAAGAGGCCTTCAGCTGAACAGTGGGTACAACTTAAAGAATCACCCATGTACAAGGGGGGTAACAGTCTTCGGCCATATCAATTAGAAGGGCTGAACTGGTTGTTATTTTCCTGGCATAACAGCAGAAATTGTATTTTAGCTGATGAAATGGGACTGGGTAAAACAATACAAAGTTTGACATTTGTAAATTCCGTTTGGGAGTATGGAATAAGAGGACCTTTTTTGATTATCGCTCCTTTGTCTACTATACCTAATTGGCAGAGAGAATTTGAAGGATGGACTGATATGAATGTCATAGTATATCATGGATCACAGCAGAGTAAAAGTATGTTACAAGAATATGAATTCTATTACAAAAACGAAAATGGAGAACCCATTAAAGAAATTACGAAGTTTAATGTTCTTATTACAACATTTGAAATAATAGTTACGGACTTTCAAGAACTTAAGTCTTTTAATTGGAGAATTTGCGTGATTGACGAAGCTCATCGATTAAAAAATCGAAATTGTAAATTACTCGAAGGCCTACGACAGCTTCATTTAGAACATAGGGTTTTGCTCTCTGGCACACCACTACAAAATAATGTTAATGAGTTGTTCTCGTTATTAAACTTTTTAGAACCCTCTCAGTTTGCCAGTAGTGACGCCTTTTTAAACGATTTTGGGCAGCTCAAAACAGAATCGGAGGTCTTAAAATTACAGGCACTTCTAAAGCCAATGATGCTGAGGAGATTAAAAGAAGACGTCGAAAAAACATTAGCCCCAAAAGAAGAAACTATAATCGAAGTTGAACTTACAAATATACAAAAGAAGTACTATAGGGCTATTTTAGAAAGGAATTTCAGTTTCTTGCAAAAAGGAACTGCATCGGCAGCTAATATTCCCAATTTAATGAACACTATGATGGAATTAAGAAAGTGCTGTATACATCCATATTTATTGAACGGCGCTGAAGACCAAATTCAATTTGACTACAAACAAACTTATGGCGAGGATCAACAGGCATACTACAAAGCTCTTATTCAATCTTCAGGGAAAATGGTTCTGGTCGACAAATTACTACCAAAATTAAAGGCAGGTGGTCACCGGGTTTTGATATTCAGTCAGATGGTTCGGTGTTTAGATATATTAGAAGACTATCTCTTGTATAGAAAATATCCATTTGAAAGAATAGACGGCCGAATAAGAGGTAATTTGCGTCAAGAAGCTATTGACAGGTTTTCTAAACCAGATTCGGACAGATTTGTCTTCCTTCTTTGTACAAAAGCAGGGGGCTTAGGTATAAATTTAACAGCTGCAGATACAGTAATTATTTATGATAGTGATTGGAATCCACAAAATGATTTACAAGCGCAGGCTAGATGTCATCGTATTGGACAACAAAAAATGGTGAAAATATATAGATTGGTTTGTCGAAATTCCTATGAAAGGGAAATGTTTGATAAAGCTTCGCTTAAACTTGGGTTAGACAAGGCAATTTTACAAAGCATGAATACTGGTCAAGGAAAGGAAACAGGACCAAAACAACTTTCTAAAAAAGAAATTGAAGATTTACTCAAAAAAGGTGCTTATGGTGCCGTAATGGATGAAGACAATGCCGGCGATAAGTTTTGTGAAGAAGACATTGAAATGATACTTGCTCGCAGAACGCAGGTAATACAAATGGAGTCTGAAAAGGGTTCTACTTTCTCTAAAGCTAGCTTTGCTGCAAATGATCAGAGGTCTGATATAGACATAAGGGATCCGGATTTCTGGAACAAATGGGCTAAAAAAGCTGAAATAGATACAACTGAAAAAAAAGAAGATGAAGATTTGATTGTTACTGAACCAAGAAAAAGAACAAGTATCAAAAGATATGGCCATGATGATGGGCCAATGGAAATGTCTGATATGGAAGGCACACCAGACTCTGAGGAGGACGAAGATGGTAAGTTTCACATGTAGCATTATTTTAGTCTCTCATAGTACAAGATAAGTATAAATAAGGTTACTTAAAATATAAAGCAGCAATACAATAGGAAACACTTTAAAATAAAAAAGATAATGTAAGGCAAAAATAAATAAAATACCTAACAAAGTATTGGAGTGTACAAGCTATTCTAATTAAAAAAACAGAAAATGTAGACACCTGCATGATTAGTATGTGGTTTAAATAGAATGAGAAGGCCAAGCTACACTCACGTACCAAGGAATCCATAACGTGAAAAAAACTTGTCTGTTGTATGGAGTACCCCTTAAAAATAATTTAATTTAATTCACTTTTAAGGCTAATAAACTTAAAAAAAAATTTTTTTCTTCTTCTTTCTGTAAATTTGAAAACACCTACAACTTTTCTGGATTATACCTCTTTATATGTTAAAAAGTTTTAAAACCTTTGTATTTGGTAGTGTGATATTAACATTGCAGGTTTTATTTTAACTATTCGTCATATTAATTCACATTTTCAGGAATTAGCTTGAGAAGTAAAAGAAAGAAGGACAAATTTGGGAAAAAGGGAAGGAAATACGGTAGCGACGACTATGTACCAAGACATGAAGGTTCATCTATTGAAGATGAAGTAGTGTATGGATCATGGACAAGATCTGAGTGCTTTAAAATAGAAAGAGGACTACTAACATTTGGGTATGTTTATATGAAACACAATTTGCACTGTACTTGGTCAGCCATTATTAGCTACTTAGTTATGAGAAGTAATTACTGTGTATGCCATTTAAAAATTAGGTTTGCAAGAAATAACCACTAAAAAATCATGTGGTTAGCATACAAAGATTTTGTTAGCAATAATTAAAATCAGGCTGCAATTCGTGTTCTGCAAATAATCATGACAATGGTCTGTAATTTAAACACAAACTGGTAGCGAGTGTTATTTTGTATCTGCAAAATAAGCAGTCACTCCGCAGAATAATTACTTGGGCAGCAAGATTGTACATTAGGTCAGCAGAGAGAGAAAACATTTCTACACGCAACTTATTTGACTGTATAGCATATTTTAAATTTGGATGGCAATTTAAATAATTGTTTTGCGTATTTATTAAAAATCAGTTATAAAATAGCTACTAATTGTGAAGTTTTCGACGCATAGTGGGAAAATTTTAATGATTTCAAGAAACAAAATTTCAGTAAGTGGCTTGTCTCACTGCCAATTGAAACAAAGGAATGAAGAGAGGGAATATTGGACTGTCCAGCTTTTTTAGGGTTCCGTAGCCAAATGGCAAAAAAGGGACCCTTATAGATTCGTCATGTCTGTCTGTCTGTCCGTCCGTATGTCACAGCCAGTTTATTCCGAAACTATAAGAACTACATTATTGAAAATTGGTGCGTAGATGTATTCTGTAAACCACATTAAGATTTTAAAATAAAATCTGAAAAAAAAACGAAATTTTTAGGGTTCCCCATACATAGAACAGCAACTCAAATTTTTTTTTTCATCAAACCTATACTTGTGGGGTATCTATCAAAAGGTATCTGAAAATGATAATGAGGTTTCTTATATCATTTTTTTCAAAACTGAATAGTTTGCGCGAGAGACTTTTCCAAAGTGGTAAAATTGTGTGTCCCCCTCCCGTAACTTCTAAAATATGGGCATGATAAAACTGAAAAAAATATATGATGTGTATTACTAAACAAACTACTAACGAAAATTGGTTTGAATGAGATCTAGCCAGTAGTTCTATTTTTAAACGTCATAAATCAAATTACTTACCTAATTTATTAATTTCACTGAAATATATAGTAATAATTTTACTATCACAGGCCTTACACATAAAACGTGAACCACTGTTTTCTTATAGTAAATCAGTGATAAGTAAATAACATTTTAAACTAAACATTTTAAACTTGTATATTACTATGTTAACTACCTGCTGCTAGTGCTGCTACGGAACCCTTCATTAGCGAGTCCATCTCGCTCTTGGCCGTTTTTTAATTTCTACGTATGTAAACACCTGATTGTCTTAGCGATCCGCTTAAAACATGCCTCCAATTGAAGCAAAGAATATTCCCATAGGGGAAAAGAGGAAACGTGGCCAGCCTTCAAAATCAAAACGAGCATTAATTATGCAATAAATTAAAAAAAAGTTACTGTTTCTTGAATATAATAATTATAAAACTAAAACGGTTTCTTTATTATTCCATCAAAATATCTCTGCTATAATACTAAAAGTAACCTACTTACTGAGAAAGAATGAATAAATGAATCATCAGTAAGTGATGCGCCCTAATAGACTAATTTAAGCGGCACTAAACTGATTTTTTTGCTTATTCTTTGAGTGCTTACCAAAATTAAATTAACTACAGGTCACTCATTGCAGCTTTGATATATACACAGCTGTACAAAAAAAAATACTGCTGTTCAGAATGATATATTTTGCTGACTGATTTATTAATATTTGCTGAACACAAGTTGCTGTCCAACTATCAATTTTAGCTTACCAATTAAATATTTCTGCTCACAAATATGCCAATACTTTGCTAACCGTTTAAATAACACCCCTTAGTTATTAGCAACAGCATTACCCTTCATTACCCGACTTACGGTAGGTTGTGATTTTCGAGCGTATGTAGGTATTTTTATAGATTCCTACGTTTTCTGCTACACCCAGAAAGAGTTAAAGGACTTACAGGTTGGAGGTATTGTTAAAGTTGTCTTGATACCGCGAGTGACGCTGAGTACATCAAAAACATATTATTAACAAAATGACAGATTTTGCCGCCATATAGGAAAATGGTACTATAATTTTTTACCCCACATTATTGAGTAGGGTAGACAATTAACAGGCTTTAAATACTAATTCCAAATAAATATCGTTCCTTCAGTGAAACGAGGGCATAATTTATTGTACTATTCGCAACTTTACAGCAGAGCCATAATACATTTACGTCAAAAAACTGCTCGTAAAGGAGCTAAATGTGAACTGACACCCTCTGGCAATTTAAAATCTAACCTTATGAAAGTCTTTGTTCCACAACAAAATGGTAATTTCTGAACATTCAAATTCACTTGGAAAGGTAAATTTATTATTGAAAATAATTACCTACCCTTGATTAATTTATTTTAAAAAGAAAAATCCTTTTAGTTTACTTGTTTCAGCTCGCTCTTTTTATGTAAGAAAAATTATACATAGGGGTTAGATTGTGAATATTACACAACATGGTACAAAGAGTACGATAGCACTTTGACTTAGATACTTAGCTTATCACACTACCTGTTCATTTGCTACCATTCCCTTCGTAGCGTGTCGTCGATTACCAACTTTCCACTTAACATATTTGCCGTGTAGTGTCGGCTTAGAATAGCACTACCCCATTTCTTCCGGTGGGTGTACGTAAGAGGCGACTAACGGTATTAGGGCTTTTTAAAGGATTTTTGGGCGATGCGGTTGGAGACCCATCACCAACAACCTTTATTTTACCATCTTTTCCCCCAGGCAACTTCCAAAAGTGGCTAAGGAGTTTCTAATTTTTTTGCTCTGGCTACCCCTTCTAGGGATTTATAGCCGTGAGTATATGTATGTATGTATGTATGCACTTAACATAATATCAAGTATCACAGTGTACTGAATCATTTCTCTCTGAACTAAATTTTGAATGAATTTCTAGTAACACACAGAAGGCAAATGTGGTGACGATGATAAGTTTACAGCATCATTCATGTACGGTTTTTAAATAATTGCAGATGGGCACGATGGGATGAAACAATTGATAAGAACCAATTCCGAAAAGGATGGACGCTGCCAGTGATAGAAGATTGTGCTAGAATCATAGTAAGTGAAAAATCTTAATAACTAATCGATTGGTATTGTATTGGTACGCATTAGACCTGATTTACCTGGAACATATATACATACATTTACTCAGGGCTATAAATCCCTACAAGGGGTAGCCCGAGCTGCGGAATTAGAAATTCCTCAGCCACTTTTGGAAAGTTGGGTGGGGAAAAGATGGCAAAATAAAGGTTGTTGGTGATAGGCCTCTAACCGCATCGCCCAAAAATCCCTTAAAAGCCCCAATACCGTTAGTCCCCTCTTACGTACACCCACCGGCGGAAATGGGGAAGTGTTATTCTAAGCCGACACTACACACCTGGAAGTTCTTCTAATAATCCTTTTGAGAACTACGACATAAACATAACCTTTTTTATTTTAAAATCTGTTGGAAATATTGTTTATCATACCTATTAAATTGTACTTGGGCAACGATGACGCCGCAATTGGTCACCCATCATCATCAGTGGCGTTATTTATTACTCATCATTGTCAGCGTTAAGCGGAACACGAATTTTCATTCTGATGTTTTGAAAAGCCACGCCACAAGCCACACTTGTTAAACGGAATCCATTAGTTTTCTGGTTTATGCACTTTGATCGTAATTTATATAGGATAAATGAATAAATACTTTCTTTGATATGTATTAGTTAAATACCATCCAACCCAAGAGCATCAAGAATTGTAGAGGATGTCTTGACAAAAAATATGTATATGTTGTAACAGTTCGTCCTTACATTCATGTTATATGCCTATCTAATAAAGAATCATGGTTTTTAAAGTTACTTACTTACTTATACTCACGCACGCCCATTATTCCCATTGGGGTAGGCAGAGACTATCGATCGCCACTTAGAACGATCATGACAAACCTCTCTTGCTTCCCTTACATTCATTATTCTTCTCATACATGCTCTTTTATTCTTCTCACTTTGCAACCCCCGCCTTTATAAGAACGTTTTCTATCTGGTCAAGAAACGTTTTACGAGGCCGTCCTCTACTAACAATCCCATCCACATTGGCTCTATATATCTCTTTCGCTACTTTATTTTCATCCATCCTCTCACTGTGCCCAAACCACCTCAACATTCCTTTTTCTATCTTGCATACTACGTCATCTTTCAAACCTACTCATTCACGGATCACAGTATTTCTCACTCTATCACACAGCCTTACATTACATTTACTTCTGAGGGATCTCATTTCTACTGCATTAACTCTACTTTCATGCCCAACATTCACTACCACACATCAGCGTGGGAACCAGAACAGCATTATGCACAGCCATTCGAGCCTTTTCTGACAACGACTGGCTCAACATCAGACTGTTCATGGCTCCATTCACCGCGTTTCCCTTTTTAACTCTCCTTTCAATATCTTCCTCACATTTTCCATCCCTAGTAAACAAACTCCCCAGATATACAAATTCTTTCACTTGTTCCACTTTCTTACCATTTATAACAATGTCACATTCTGTCATACTTTCCTCTCTTTATTTCCCATTAACCTCAGGTTTCGGGAAGAACGTCAATCTGTGAAGCCTATGACCTTGCACTTATAGTGTAGCAGATAATGTTAAAGAGGAATATAAAATACCTTCTATGATGACTTGCCATGCTAATACCGAGAAGCATCTATTTTAACACTAGATGCATTCTATGAGTTAACTGTATTGCGCCTGATCGAATGTATGCCATACCTTTGAAATTTTTGTAATTTCACTTGAAATTAATGAATAAAATTTTTTTTTTAGGTATTGTATTGCCTACGCCACTATAAAGGTGACGAAAAAATAAGAAATTTTATTTGGGATCTCATTGAACCTTGTGAAAATGGAGAAGTAACTATAGCACGTAATCATAGCGGACTACACAATCCAGTACCTAGAGGAAGAAATGCTAAGAAAAAAAATAGACCCAAAGATGTACCTAAAATGTCTGATGTTCCTAAATGGGAAGATCCACATCACTGGAGCTCTTCAGATAAATATGATTGTGAAGCTTATTTGGAGAGCAGTTACAAAAAGCACTTATTTAGACATGCTAACAAGTAAGTGACATGCTAATGTATTCTTTATCTCCTTGTTTCGAGTTCTTAGCACTTGAGTTAAAACTATGTGCAACAATTTTTAGTTCAAACTTGAGTTTTTTATATATCCAAAAGTTATTTTTACTGGCTTGTATTATTTGCAATATTAAGTAATAGTAGAGTGAACATGGGATTTAGTTATTTTTAATATATTTTATATCAAAAAAATAAATTAAATTTTTAGGTAAGAATCTGTTCAACATGTACTATAAAAAATATTTTTTACAGGGTCCTTCTACGTGTACGTATGATGTATTACATAAAACACGAGGTGATTGGAGATTTTGCAGCTCAAATTGAAAATGGCACTCATGCCAGGTATGTATTTATGTGTTTTGCTAAATTTATATATATATATATATATATATATATGTCGCAGCCATCTGGATGATTCAGCCAGCTGACAAAGCAGCTAGCCGCTTAATTAAACGCCGGCTCCTAGTAAAGGGCTAAACTTCAGTCAGCCATTTAGTTGAACACAACGTCCAACCACTTGGCTGAACGTTATATCGCCGTCTGGTTATTTAGGGTGACTATGAGATTTTATGCAGCATGTAAATAAAACCAAGTAACTTTAAATAATAACTTGTATTCAATTAAAAAAAAATACAAAGAGTGCTACAAAAATAAGGGTTGGTATTTAAATAGGCATCTAAAAATGAATTCGAATCAAACTTAAAAACGCTACTAATTAATACTTTAATTATATTTATTTAATACAATATTAACAATTAAATGGCACAAACCTTGGGCGCACTAGCTAAAAGTACTGGCATACGACAGAAATTAAATTTGCCTCTATTTTTTAAGTCCTCAATCGCAATACATGTAACTTTAATGTTATTATCATTTAAGCTTTCAGTTTCATTCTGTATGATTTTTAAACCACAAGGCTCTGATTCAGAATTAAGGCCAGGATTTGTTTCAACTTTTATAACAACAGAAACATGTGCATTAATAGGCTTGGCCTTAGTTATAATGCGCATCATGGGATTAAATGCTTTTCTTTCCCAACCACCATACCATCCATCATACCATCCCAACCATCATACTTGTGCGTCTTATAATATTACATTGCAGACTTTTTTTGGTTATAATTCATGGTCACCCTAGCATTTTGCATAAAATTTATAACCTCCAAAACTTTCCAAATAGTCGCCAAAACTGCTACTATCAGCTAGGGCTGGTGTATTTATTGAAATTTACATGATTGAACACTTTTAAAACAGTTATTCTATTAATTTTAACAGAAAAATAATGTTAAACGAAATTTGAAAAATTAAATTACTAAATTCAAGTCACCCGCCTGACTTAACGTCAGCCCAAACCAACGGACTAACTATTCAATCAGCCGGGTGATTGGACGTTGAGTGACGACAATTCATTTTACAAGCGGGCTAGCCTGTTAACTAGGAGCCGGTGTTTAATTAAGCGGTTACGAGGGCTGCTATTTATGTATCCGGAATAAAAAAAAGAAACAAACATATAGGGATGATCCATTAATTACATCACACCTCAAGGGGGGGGGAGGGGGTCCACAAAATGTGACATATCGTGACAGGGGGGAGGGAGGAGTTCCATGTTTGTGACCTCACAACCCTTACTACAATGTTTTAATCTACTTAAGTTTAAAAAAAATATTTCAGTTGTTAACTAACTTTGTATAATTATTATATTATTATACTAAACTAATCTTCAACATGCTCGGATTTGTTTGGATGTATTCGTTGCCTATAAAGGGTCTAGCAGGCTAAGGGATCAAGATTGGCCCCCGAAGCCGATCTTGCTGATTTTTATGGTGGTGCACCGGTTTCAGTCACGGTTACAGTGTGACAAAAATCAGCCCTCGATCTTCTTTTGCTTTGGAGATTTTTGACATTTACCAAATCATCAAGGTATTTTTAAACTTATATTTTAGATAAACTACGCAAGCTAGAACAACCAAACCAAATCACGATAAACGAGAATAAAATGAACTTTTAATCGCATGTTTTTACGGGGGGGCTACCAATAGTACTTCAGTCAAAAAATCATAGTTTATTTTTTTTAGTACATTTTTTTGACGTTTGCCGCGGAGGTACACCCACCAAAAAAATCTCAAAAAGAGCTACTAAAGACATGTACAAGTGCATAAAAAAAATATCCAAAAATCGTGGTGCGTCATGTCAAAAAATCTAAAATATTTGCAATACAACACCAGTATACTACTACTCTGAACACCAGGTGACAAAGTCACGTGATGTTCAGAAGTATTAGTACCTCTGCCAACCCCTTCGGGATATTCGGCGTGAACGTTTATGCTTATTATTATGCTTATGTTTATATAAGTACTAGAGTAGTATATACTTTATGTAAACTCTTTTTCTGTAAACCGATGTTCCCCGCCCATTGCCACTTGAGGTTTACAACTCTTCGGGCTATGTCGGTGACTTTAGTTTTTCAGCGGACCTCCTCATTTCTGGTTCGATCGCGCAAAGAAACCCCGAGCATAGCCCTCTCCATTGCCCTCTGAGCTACATTGAGCAACTTTGAGCTTTCTTATCTGATCCATATTTGTATTATGCCAACAGTAACTTAGGGGGGTGTTGAGACTGTAGTCCACCATTTGATTGCAAATATCAAATTTCAGATGTCAAAATGATATCTATCTAATAAACAAGTTTACATAAAATATGTACTACTCTAGTACTTAAATACATAAACATAAACGTTCACGCCGAATATCCCCGAAGGGGTTGGCAGAGGTACTAATACTTCTGAACATCACGTGACGTTTTGCATGGACAGTGTACTCACGTGATAGAGGGCAGGCCTATCGCCTTTTTTGTACGAATACACAGTCACATGACTAAGTACAACTCAGCCATGTGGGTTTCCTCACGATGTTTTCCCTCACCGTTAACAACCGTGATAATTAACCACACATATGTCTTTAGAAAACACAAATTGGTGTAGGCCCGACCCGGAATTTGAACACTAGTCGCTTGCACACCAACCGGTGTTCTACCCACTGAGCTATCACGTCGTAATTACTTAAATACTGGTGTTGTATTGCAAATATTTTCGATTTTTTGACATGACGCACCACGATTTTTGGATATTTTTTTTATGCACTTGTACATGTCTTTAGTAGCTCTTTTTGAGATTTTTTTGGTGGGTGTACCTCCGCGCCAAACGTCAAAAAAATGTACTAAAAAAAATAAACTATGATTTTTTGACTGAAGTACTATTGGTAGGCCCCCCGTAAAAACATGCGATTAAAAGTTCATTTTATTCTCGTTTATCGTGATTTGGTTTGGTTGTTCTAGCTTGCGTAGTTTATCTAAAATATAAGTTTAAAAAATACCTTGATGATTTGGTAAATGTCAAAAATCTCCAAAACAAAAGAAGATCGAGGGCTGATTTTTGACACACAGTAACCGTGGCTGAAACCGTGCACCACCATAAAAATCAGCCAGATCGGCTTCGGGGGCCAATCTTGTTCCCTTAGCCTGCTAGACCCTTTGATACTATTTTTCTGGCAGAGTTTAATGAATAATTGTTTTCGAAATAGCGAATGTATTTCAAAGGCAATAAGTCTCAATTTACAACGCCGTAAGCGTTTAAGCATTAAAATTTAGTTTCAGAGTGATGTAGTAATTTCAGTTTCTCCTGAACTAAAAACCTAAATGTGACGTCACACTAAGGGGGGAGGGTGTAGTTAATTGTGACGAAGTGTGACAAGGGGGGAGGGAGGGGTCAAAAAATCATGAAATTGGTGTGACGTAATTAATGGATCGCCCCATATCAATTAATATGGTTTTATTGCTTCTCAAAATATTCGCCGCTCAGATCTATACACTTTTGCATGCGTTGAAACCAATTTTCATAGCACTTTTTCCACTCAGACTGAGGTATCTCCAAAACGTGCATTTTGAACGCATCGACTGCCTCTTCGCGGCTCGAAAAACGTTGACCACGTAATTTTTTCTTCACATTTGGAAATAAATAAAAATCATTGGGTGCCAAATCAGGGCTGTACGGCGGATGACCTGTCAATTCGATCTTTTGAGCTTCTAAAAACTGAGTTGTGACGGCCGACCTGTGACAGCTAGCATTGTCGTGATGCAGAATGATTCTACGTTGTCGGTTAGTCTTTCTTATTTGTTCAAAGACTTCCGGCAAACAAATGGTCGTATACCACTCCGAATTAACAGTTTTACGATTCTCTAAAGGCACTGTAGCTACATGGCCATTTATACCAAAAAAACAAGCGACCATTTGCTTCAATGTGCTTTTTGCACGAATAACTTTTGTTGGGTTCGGCTCATCTTGGAACACCCACACCGTGGACTGCTGCTTAGTTTCGGGGTCGTAAGCGTAGATCCAAGATTCGTCACCTGTGTAGATATTATAAACAGCTTTTGACGCACCACGGTTGTATTTTTTTAACATTTCTTTGCACCAATCGACACGAGCCTGTTTTTGATCAATACTCAAGTTGTGCGGAATCCAACGGGAGCAAATTTTTTTTACAGCTAAATGTTCATGAAGTATCTTATGTATGCTCGTCATACTAATGCCCAGAGATGCCTCTATCTCACGATATGTAACATGACGATCTTGAGTTATTAGTTCCCGGACAGCATCGATGTTTTGAGGTACAACGACCGTTTTAGGGCGACCTTCTTTAATTTCATCAGTAAGCTTAGATCGTCCACGATTAAACTCGCTAAACCAGTGATACACAGTGGTCTTTGAGGGTGCTTCATCCCCAAAAGTCGAAGTAAGCTGATCGATGCACTGTTTTTGAGTTAGACCACGCCGAAAATCGTAAAAAATCATGGCACGAAAATGTTCACGAGTTAAATCCATGGTGGTGAAGACACGCAATTTTCAAAATGACGCTACGATGTGAAAACAATTGACAGTCACATAAAAATAAATGTATTCTAAAGCTAAAGAGTTCTATTTTTAAATGATGTAATTACTTTTTAAATTATTGTTCTGTAAGTGGCCAGTTCCGGATACATAAATAGCAGCCCTCGTAGCTGCTTAATGAGCTGGCAGATTTAACCAGTTGGCTGCGACATATATATATATATAGTTTGCTGTGCGGTTTTGGCTTTGAATAGTACTACCCCATTTCTTCCCATGGGTGGGTCGTAAAAGGCGACTTAAGATATTGGGTATTGTCAAGTGATTTTTGGGCAATGCAATTGGAGACATGTCACCAATTATTATTTTTTTACAATCTTTTCCCCAACAATTTCCACAAAAATGGTAGAAGAATGTCTTATTCTAAAGCTTTGGCTACCTCTTCGAGGGATTTATAGCTTCAAGTATATGTATGAATTTACGTAGAGCCTAACCCACTTCATTCTTCAGCAACTCTTCAACTAAAATTATATCCAGAATGTTAAGTGCATAAAAATATTATCACTGAGGAATATAACCTAATTGGATTATTAATTTGTTAATGATATTAAAATATTTGTAAGTTGCATAATATTTTCTATCTAATTGTCTGAACTGTAGTTCACAAAAAGTGCACAAAAATTATTTTCTTATGTCTGCTGGTCAAAATTAGTATTTATTTATTTATTCTAGCTCACTGGGGATGCGTGTGCCTCGAGGTGTGGACAGTGCACCCCCTCGCCTCTGGTGGGACACTGAATGTGATGTATCTTTACTAGTTGGAACTTACATCCATGGTTATGAGAACTATCTTGCAATGCGCTCCGATCCCCAGCTCTGCTACTTGGAGAAACTTGGACCGCCCGATGAATCTGAGTGTACTGATATTAAGTAAGTGTTTATGTATTACTTAGTGTTAATAAGTGAATATTACTATCAAAAATTCATAGCTAAAACTAACATAAATCACTTTTGGATATAGGTATACAGGTTGAAGTTTTTCTTGGCAGTTCCCTCACCAAGTTAAGCAAAGAACAGGCTTTGTTTTATCATCTTTTTTTTCTTGAAGCAATTCTGGCCAGTTACATGAGTTTGAGTAACAAAAGACATATAAATATTTTATGGACTGGATATATTTCAGCTTTCAGTAAATTTTATAAAAACAGTAAAAAATATAACAAGGCAAAATTTATTTTATTTTTTCCTGACTGGCTGACTATCCAAATAAACTGGGATGTGCACTTGAAGTACAAGAAATCTACCATCACACATAGGAATTCCATCTAGCTCTCTTAGCATAAATATTAGACGCGTGTAGTACAAATTCCGTTCCCATCCCCAGAAGCGAAGAACAAAAAGTGGCAGCGGGCGTAGACGAAGACTGCACCGACGAGGTATCGAGCGGTGCGGGCGCGGCGTCCCCCCCCGCCTCCCCGCGCGCGGACGACGACGCGCCGCGCTCGCCCTGGCCCTCCATGCAGGACCTCAACACGCGGCTGCGGCGCCTCATCACCGCCTACCAGCGGAATTATAAGAGAGAGGAGCTTAAGATGCAGCAGAAAGCAAAGGTATCACTGAATCTTACTAGTATCATTACCAAGTGTTTAGAACAGTTGAATTAACTTTGGTGACAACACTACACAGCAATATATGTTTGTGTATGGTCAGCAACTGTGGTTTGGGCTGCAAGGACCTGAGAGTACGCCAAACTGTTACAGTTCAAATTGCTGTATAAATATACTGAGGCAACCATTTTTTAATCATAGACCCCACACGATATTGAGTCAGCAAACAGAACACAATATATAACTAATAAGAACATGGGAAAAAAGACCATGACAATCAAATCAATAATTGAAGGCCACCATATAGACACCATTCCACACTTCAAAGAAATTACCTCCATGTTGAGGAAATTAGACCAGTTAAATTATAATGAGTGCTATTATTTCAGATGGAGCGCCAGTTTTCAAGAGACGAAGCTTCTCAATGGCGGTGGACTCGTGCAGACGAAGAAGCATTCCGTCGCACAGTTGCTTCATACGGAGTTGAATTTGATCCGATGACAAAGAGTCTGCGTTGGTCGCGGTTCAGAACACTCGCTCGTCTTGAATCCAAAAATGACGATGCTCTCACGGATTATCTAAAAGCATTTATGGCAATGTGCAAAAGACAGTGCGGTTTATCGGTCGGAGAAGCTGAGCTACCCACCCGAGCTGATTTGAAGGCTGAACCCATCGGCGAGGAGAGAGCAATAGCCACTCTCGAACGGTAAATATATCTTTTTAGTTAAAACTCTTATCATAACCTCACTTTTCATTCAACTATACTGATTCATGTATTCTTCCAAATAATAATTTTGCGATTTTGTTTTTATGTAATAGCCATGTTTTTGTATATAAAACAGGTGGGAATACCACGACTTCATATGTGTGGAGATGTAAGTTCAAACTTGAGTCTGGCTTAAACTTAAAAGTTTTTGATTTTTTTTGTCATCAGGATCGACCTGCTCCGCGTGCTGCGCGAGGAGGTGGCGCCGCACCCCGCGCTGGAGTCGCGGCTCGTGCTGGGCGAGCGCGGGGCAGCGGCGGGGGGCGCGCCCGCCTGGTGGCAGCCCGCGCACGACCGCCTGCTCGTGCTGGCCGTCTGCAGGTATACCACGCTTGCATTGCATATATTTGTATCATACATAGGACAGGTGCTGGGCGCGGACATAGCTGAACATCAAATAGGCAATAGATCACATAATAAAAAACTATAATATATTTATAATATTCTACTTATAAATATAGTATCACGCTCCTTGTGGTTTGTTTTGGTCACGCCTACTCGATCTTATCGTATTGCCAATTTACATTCGTGAATCTAGCATAATATATGTGACTCATTTATGAGAAACTAGCGGACCCGCGAAAGTGTGCTCGACAGAGACCTACTAATATTGCAATTACAGTAGAACCCGTGTAATACGATCACGCTTAATACAATTTCTCGCATAATACGCCGCTTTACGCCAGTCCCTGCAACTTGAAACATATTTTCATACATTTCTTAACGCTTAATTCGATCGTCATCCCGTTTAATACGCCCCTGCCCGATCGTCATTTCTTGAATTGTCGCGCGTACGGTTTGATTGTTCTGTAATACTGCTTCACTTGTTTATTACAATATGACTACAATTAAGCGAAAGCCATTGTCACTTAAAAATAAATTGAAATATTGAAAGTTTTCGATAAAAAGTCACAAACAACGAATCAAACTCAGTTAGCTGCTGAGCTTCACTTACCTGATTTTACGTTACGTACCATTTTAAAGAATAGAGAAGAAGGAATTAAAGAAACATTCAGATTGGGAGGTGTGCAGAGTAAAAAGCTCCAAATGGTAGGAAAGTTTGATAAAATAGAAAAAGTTTTGGTGGAATGGCTTCATCAAGCACAACCTTCAAAACTCCCATAAGTGGCCCCATAATATGCGAGAAAGCGTCTAAGGCATTATCAGCTAGATTTAAAACGCTATGTTGCTTCTTTGAAGTAAAGATGCACTGCCAAAGTTTTGTTGTGTTGAAATTCATTAATTGCTAATGCATTAAAATCTTTCTGTTGAACCAAAATGTTAAGCGGCTTATACTGTATATCAAACTGGCAGACCGCGCAACTTCGAACAGCTATTATTTTATACCAATAAAGATTTTAAGAGCTTTAATTTTTTTCGAGATAAAATGTAACTGTTGTTTTATAACAACAAATTGAGGTAATCCTCAATGTGTGTCAAATTTAATTATAATCTGGATTAAACGCGTGATTCTGCAAAAAGTCATTGAAAACATACATACATATACTCACGGCTATAAATCCCTAGAAGGGGTAGCCAGAGCTAAGGAATTAGAAATTCTTTAGCCACTTTTGGAAAATTGAGTGGGGAAAAGATGGTAAAATAAAGGTTGTTGGTGATGGGTCTCCAACCGCATCGCCCGAAAATCCCTCAAATGCCCTACTGCCGTTAGTCGCCTCTTACGTACACCCACCGGCAGGAATGGAGTAGTGCTATTCTAAGCCGACACTACACAGCATTGAAAAAATTGCATAATAATTATTTAGTATCTCGATTTCGCATTTTCAACTGTAAACTAATGTATTTTTAATTTGATGTCTTGTTTCAGACACGGTTTGGGTGATACTTATCACAAAATATTTTGTGATCCTAAAATGCCGTTCGCGCCGAATGTGCAAACAAATGGTACGCCACTCAGAAAGGGTCCAAGAAAGAGGACAGCGCTAAAGCTTCCTCCGACGAGGAAGACGACATGAAGAGCAACTCGGAGGACGCTACGTACGAGCCGAGGATGTCTCTGCGACGTAGCAAACGCAATTCCCAGTACGGCGATCGGAGCACCGCCGAGGATGCGGATGCGCTATCGGAATTGGAGAGCTTAGCTAAGCTGGGAAGGAACGAGGACTTCCTGCCGCCC
>OY755175.1:11601951-11829922 GCA_963576735.1 Bedellia somnulentella | reverse complement strand
CCCCAGACCCTCGCCGTCCGCACCCTCCACCGCCGCTTCCGCCGCCACCAGCAAACTGGACGACACGCTCAATAGACTTATGAAGAGGAAGAATGTCGTAAGTGCCCTCCTCTTAATTATCATACCTACTATTCCTTTAGTGCTCCCATGCAATGCAGGTCTGCATCATTTCAGAAAAGTTTAGGATTGACAAAAACTTATGATAACTAAAATTACCCTTTAACTCATAATTAATACTTTCAAAAATATATAGACATGCTATTCGCGCTATTTCCAAACCTCCTTAACATTGCTCTATTTTTCAGCAGATTACTATGGAATACACTATTGACTAATTGTCTAATACATTAAATTAATTTCTGATGGATCTTTTTTCCACTGCATTTACTCTAATTTATGAAAAAATATCAGTTATTTTCGTATAGCATAACAGCATTTTGTCATGACTTGCAAGTTTATATTAACAATTAAATTATTACTATTATGAGCTAAGATAATGATAGCTAGAGACCCTTCTTGGCGCGTCCAACAACCATCCCGTATACTTGATCTCCTCTAAACGCGAAATAAACTTTGTTTGACACATACCTTTAATTGTTTCTTGAAATTTGATAGCCAAGTTTTATATATTAGACAGGGCTGTGAGTTGGTTCATACTGATTGTATTGCTTTACGTAAGTTTCTATAATTGCAAACCCCATGCCGCTCATTTATAGTTATAAAAGAATGACATGGGCATATCTTTTGTGCGAATTTTATTCTAAGGTTACCTTTTCTTTTGAAACATCCCAATCAACTCATCATTTTCAGCTTTTATTATGGCCTTTCTAATATCCTTAAATGTCCTTATCGGTTTATAATCGACAGTACGTATGATTTCTTACACGAAAAACGGAGGAGCTGTATGATGAAAGAATCGTGTGAAAATTTGATGATTATAACAGCAAAAAGATAAAAAAAAATATCGCCAACATACTATGAACCTAAAATACTTACCAAGTATTTATTAAAATTATGTAGATATACCAATGCAAATATGAATCTGTGTCAAACAATCAACAACCAAAAAAAACTTAAGAAACCTTAATTTAAATAAGTTTAGCTGTGTAGTGTCGGCTAAGAATAGCACTACCCCATTTCTTCCGGGAAGTGTACACAAGAGGTGAAACGGTATTGGGGTTTTTAAGGGATTTTTGGGCGATGCGGTTGGAGACCTATCACCAACAACCTTTATTTTACCATCTTTTTTCCACTAAACTTTCCAAAAGTGGCTGAGGAATCTTTAATTTCTAAGTTCTGGCTACCCCTTTTAGGGATTTATAGCCGTGAGTTTGTGTATGTATGTTAAATAAACTACAAAATTGAAACCAATCATGCGATATACCAAAAATGCGCTTAATATTATCGTTTGGTGCAGAGTAACACTAGGTATACTTTCATCTATTGTGTAACTTTGATACAAAGGTGTATTATTTTTGCCTTTTTATTTTTTTTAGCGATTTTATATTTTTTTATTAAAACAAATTTTCACATTAGTTAATGCTAATTGTATACTGTCAGCGATGTTAAAAATAACAAAATGAAATATGGCCATGGACCAGTTACTGGCCAAGTCTTTATTGTTACACCTTATTGTAACCTTTTTTTTATATTTTTTACAGCCTGCACCCGAACAAATTGTCGGAAAGGAAAAGAAACGAAGAAAGTTAGACGAAATTGTACTGGGGCTGTCTGCCGCAAAAGGTCATCAAAGCTCTCCCCAAACCCCAACAGAACCTTTAAGAAATAAAACATCTATTTTGCCGAATGTTAGTGTCACCCCAGTCGCATCTTTGAGTTCTAGTCCAGCTCAATCAAACCAGAAACCATTCTCAGTAACAGTGACTAGTGTGCCGTCACCACAAGCAACACCAAAGGAACTGTCATCATTCTTACAACATTCACTTGAACAAAGTGGATTAGGTAAAGTACAGAAAACAAGCTCAACTACGCCAACAAAATCATTTTCGCATGAAGCTAAAGTCAATAAATGGTTAGCTGAACAAGCAAATGTAGATTCTAGAAGGCGTACAATGACACCTCGTTTAGCTCCAGATGAACATGTACCTGTTATTCACAGAGTCACCGGTAAAAAAGTTGTGGGCAATAAAGCTCCACAGCTGAAACATTTGGCTCAATGGATTGCAGAAAACCCAATGTACGATATTGACCCTAAATGGACAGAGGGCATAAAGGAGCATGTTAAACTGTCTCAAGATGTTAGGTCACAAAAACATTCTCCAATGCCTACACCTGGAGAACGCAAGAAAGGGAGACCTCCTTCCTTGGACCCCCAGTCCTCTAATGTGCTAACTGGATCACATATGAATCAAAATCTATCTGGGATAAACCCTGCATTACTTGCAAGTTTAGGTTCTTTTGACGCCAAAACATTAGCTGCTACACTATCAAATTTAACTGGGTTTGATCCAAAATTATTAAGTTCTTTTGATCCTAAACTATTATCCAGTCTTAGCAACTTTGATCCTAAAAACAATCCTTTACTAAACTCCTTTACTGGAATGCCAAATTTATTAGGTGGTAACTTATTTGCTAATTTGGCTGGCCTAGGTCTTCCTGGACTTTCTTCTTTAGATATGGGATCATTAGGTGCAGCAGGTACCTCACTAGACAGCAAAAATAAAATGAGAAAACAATCTGATTCAAGTGGTGCTGCGTCAAACTCTAAAAATTCAAGTGCTCAATTCCCATTTGTGTTTCCGAATCCAAACATGTTATACCCTCAGTTAGGTCTTGGAGGGATGAATCCCTTCGGAATGCATTCTGCTTATGATGCATTAGGTCTTCTAAGTAATAGTTTGGCAACTACAACTGGAGCGTCAACTTTACATAGTTCCAGCCACAGTTCTTCACGTAGTAATATTAAAACGAATACGACGCCTAAATCATCTACAACGGTATCATCCGCGAGTTCTAGGCCTCACAAATCCGCTAGTAGTTCAGGTCAAATACCGCAAATATATTTACCTCCGGATACTTATTTGTTGGATACTCTTTCTAAGCAGTCCTTAAATTATGAAGCATTATTAAAGTCTGAAAAACAAAAACGAGATCTCGAAGCTCAAGAAGCTACTGATTTGTCAAGAATGGAGAAGAAAAAGTCACACATGGATTCGTTGCGTTCTCAGATGCCACCTGAATTTGCCGCCGTGCAAGAAAAACTCTTGAAGGGTGACAAAAAAGACATTGACATCAGCAAGATGCTACTTGAGCAAATGGCGTCGGGAGCTCTTAGCGCTAGTCTTGTTAGTGCAGTAGAAAATAAAAAAGCAAATGATAATGAGATAATGGATACATATGAGAAAACAAATAGGTCTGGTGATGACGTAGTACAAAACTTGACATCTAGTCATAAAAGACCTCGAGAAGAACCAGAAAATTTGACATTATTACACAGTGAACCCAGTTCCAAAAAAATTAAAGAGGCTATGCCAACTCAATCAAATCTTAAGTCAGATATGACAACAGGTCACACAGGTGAAATGGATCTGGAAGATTTAATTGCTCCTTCCACTGTAATTAAAATGGGACCTAAAACAAATGAACCTGAAAACAAGCCGCTGTCGCTTGAAGCTCATATAGATAAAGACAGTTCATTGAATTTAACAAAAAAGAATGTGATTGTTGAAGAAAGCATGATCCATCCTCCTAAAAACTTTGAACCTTCAAATAGTTCAGATGTGGTGCAGGAAAAAGATGATAGGATTGATAGTGATCACAATGATGACGGTGCCAATGATGATAGGAAAACCAATAAAAAAAAGGGGAGAAAGTCTTCTGAAGAAAGTACCAGTTCTAATCCTAGACGGGAACTAAGATCAAGTTCCACCAGGCAATCAACGGATAATTATATGTAAATAACATGAGATAAATAATAAAAGTTCAGCATGGAAATTTATGATCTAAAATTAATTCATGGTCTTTAAAAAAAAGTCATCTAAAATATTAACGGTTCTGTTTGTTGCTGTCCATATACATGATGTTATCAATTGAACAGATTCTAATCCAATCAGTTTAGTAACTTATAAAAATAATTTGTAATATCGGTGGGATACACTGAATTAAAGAGAAGATTAAGAAATACAAACATGGACTGCTGAAGTCCTAATATGAGACTTATCTCAAATAACCCATATTTAGATAATATTCTTCTTTGGCCAATGTTGCCATCACTGGTATGAGGCTGCAGCTGAATGTTTTATTTTTATACGTACTGGCCCAAGTACTGAGTAATGTTTGTATAAGTCTGCAGAATAGAGTTGGCCAACAGTGTTTAGATAAATATTTAGTCGCTTTCAACGAGTATTTAATAGTCGTGCGTAGAGTAGGTATATGTCAGTGATTATATCGATCATATTTAATTGCCTTTATTTCTGGTTAGTCATGTTGAGCCCTACAAACTAGTATCAGTTTTGCTAAGCTTATGCAGTCTAACTGATAAGTATGTCCGTAAGTAAACTGTCCTAAACTGCTTCTTGATTTCGTTTACTTATCTTTAAAAAAACTTTTAGCAAAATAGTGTGTAGAGGCATCTCATTCATCATATTATAGGTTTTTTTTATTCTGTACCATCAAATTCATTATTACTGAATCGAATTGATGTAGCAAAATGAACTTCTAAATTCGTATCATTTGTATGAGTTTTTGAAAATGTTATTGTATAAGTGTACTATATATCTGATTATGTTTTAACTACGTTAAGAACTTTCAATAAGCATGTCGGTTAGTGTTATATTTATTCCCAACATGTGCTGGCGTAAATACGTATACAGAAAATGCAATTACTGCTTTGATGGCCTGTCAAGTCAGTGTTTTTCAACATGCTGGATCTTTAGTTTAAGCAGAATATGTATATTTCTTTATTATAGTTTTTTAATTATATGATCTTTTTATAGGCTTTTACTTTTGAATAAAAAAAATAGAGTATATATATATGCTTGTGCAGTTTTTTACGTTGAACTAAATTATATTTAATCAAATTGTTTTGACTGAAGACACAAGCTTATATCAGTAAAGGTTTTAAATCGCAACATACCCAAGATCGTGTTTTTTATCATATTGTAAATAAGAGAAATGAACTGATAGTAATGAAGATCCGATAAGTTTGAGAAGCAAGTAAGGGTTGTTACTGTTTTGCACAGGTTTCAAGCTATGATGACTAAACTTTCCGGGTAAAATGATAAAATATGATTAAAAGGTAATCGCTGACAACTCACCTTCTGACAAATGTCTAATTGACTTTTATTTTAAATAGTTCATAAAATCGGATGTCGTAAACCTTATGTGCCTTTTCACATGTACCAGTTGCCAGGCAAGTCAGCTTACCCAGCCGGTGACAGAAGTGTATGGCTATGTCCTTGAGCTTTCACACGCATCGGCGTAAATTGAAATACACGGTCATACACTACCCGCTCCCCAGCAACCGGTACATGTGAAACGGCACTACCAGTCCTACTTGGTTCACCAGAACATTGTGTCGTATTCATTGTATTGTAGTGTATGTTATTATACAAATTGTGTATTAGAAGTTGCAAACATAAACGCACAACTGCGTTATTTTGTCAACTACAGAATATGTGTAAGTCTCCAGTAGCTATCTTTGATTTTCTGTAATCTTAGTCAGTACACCGACACATTTTGCTGATATTCCGGACTAAATGTGATTTTTTGTCTTTACTTGTTAAGTATGAATGCCCTTCTTACTGTTTTGTTATTTTATTGTTCCTGTATGAATCTTGTGTTGTCCGCTTTGAGAGTAGTAAAAGTTTTTGATATTAAGAACATTTCAGCATATAGTTTGCTTTGTAAAGAATAACCTCATGAAGGTTTGAACTTAAAAGAACATTGTAGTTCAAAACTACAAATTAGTTCTTCACTTACTTTATACTACATACATACATACATATACTCACGGCTATAAATCCCTAGAAGGGGTAGCCAGAGCTAAGGAATTAGAAATTCCTCAGCCACTTTCGGAAAGTTGAGTGGGGAAAAGATGGTAAAATAAAGGTTTTTGGTGATGGGTCTCCAACCGCATCGCCCAAAAATCCCTTATAGCCCCAATACCGTTAGTCGCCTCTTACGTACACCCACCGGAAGAAATGGGGTAGTGCTATTCTAAGCCGACACTACACGGCAACTTTATACTATTCGGTATAATTTTAGCTTTATTACGTCATGATTGTTTTACCCTTAATTGACACCATGTAAACCGTTGTAGCGCGGTATAAAGTAAACGGACAACATAATTACTAAAATAAATGCATGATTCTCTATCAAATAAGTTACGTAGATTTTGTTCTGAAACTTTTTACTATTGTTTTTAAATCGTTTGCCTAAAATTTTTATTATGCAAATTCTGTATAAATAATAGCTATAATTATTAGGTTATTTTTGTATGGATTCACCTAATAAAATTGCTTCTACCACTGATACATTGATCATATTATATAGTCATGTACTGAATCTACTGAATGTGATAGTTTTAGTTATTTATTTTTAATCATGAGACACTGCGTATTTGTATAATGTAATTAATTGAATATTGTATCATAAAATCAATGTGACAATTCATTATATGTCTGACAAAGTTAAAAACCTTTTATTTAAAACCAGTCCCACACAAGTCAGTTTATTTTTTTATTCAAGAGCCAAACAGAATACAATCAAGCAAGACAAGCATCATGTACTTATTGACGCCTCCAAACTCTGGCGAAACCTCACTGGTAGATTTTGAAAATAAACCACTTTAATTATGAATCAACGTATATTAAAATAATGATCAAGTTTTACAACAGAGACACAATATTCTTAGACAATCTTCGGTACGACTGTCAGAGACAGAATGGCTTATGAGTCGAGCGGGCAACTAGTTTGACCGCTTGCTCTAGAGTTAAAAGTTGAATTAAAAGTTTAATGTTAATATTTCTAGTATTTTTCTATGAGTGTTTTAACATGCTGCCATATGGGCCTATTAACCCGCATTACCCTACTCACTCTTCTTTCGATATCTTCATCACACTTTTCATCGCTTGTAAACACGCTTCCCTGATATACAAACTAATTCACATTGTTCGGATGACAGTAAGGCCTCGGTCACGAATTTTGCGGGCAGCGGGGCGGCAGCGGCAGCGGCAGGATCTTATGCGTATTGTCAAATGGACCGGGTCTCGAAAACAGCGGCGCGGGGGCGGGCAACGAGCGGTGCACTCCAGTCGAGCGAGCGGTGACCGTCCCGCGTTGCGCGTCTGCATCGTAGTTTAGTGTTGTATTTTTTTTTTTGTGACGTATCGAAACGTTTTTGTATTATATTTTTCGTCAAAGATAAATAATTAAGGCTGATAAGTGTGTAGTAGGTATTTAATTAAAATTATTTTATCTGGGAACTTAATACCGATGGCAAACTATTTACTAAATTAGTAGGTACAACACTTTTTTTTGAAACTATCAATAAATACAATTACAATTACTTACCCAAACGTTATGTATAACTTTTCTGCTGGAGCTTTGACTATGAACACTATAGACAGAGTCATAATGCAACGGGAGAGTACCTCTTTTAGATAGCAATATTTTTCCCTGTAATGTTGCGATCACTAGAAAACAATTACCCCAAAATACTATAATCACCATTCTAAAAGCTACTTTTTAATTTAAAATTGATTACGTCAATTTATTGTTACGTCGTTTTATTTATTGTAAAGGTATACTGTTTACTATATTATTTCCTGCAATCATATAATTATACATACTTGCTCCTAGTATTATACAATCTTTTTTGTTTAATTTTACCATTTATACTGATGTTTAATACACCGTGAAATCTAAAGCATTGTACTAACTATCAGGGATGAATCTTCCCATGATTACGAATAAATTTTTGTACGGGACTAACTTTGTTACTGGACAAAAAAAAACAGCTGTTCCATAAGTGCAAGTTATGTAAATATCATACGGGTCATCATGGGTATAGTGGGGTCTATGTTTGTATTTTGAAAAATAAAAGACAGCACTATTTTGTACATGAGTTTTATTGCATTATTTACTATTGACCTTTAAACAAAATCAGTTTCGTGTGAAAATTTCGAATTCATTCGTCTATTTCAGTCACATTTTTCAAAAGATGATGTATTCGTACATCTAAGTATTTTATATTTGGTTGATTTCCAATTGCATCTTCCAGTGGCCGCAATCCATTTTTCTCGTAGATTCGGGTCTTTAGGAAAACTGTAATGAATACGAAGAAATTAAATAAATATAACAAATTTATTACTTACTAATTCCGTAGATAACAATTGGAAATCATTCAGCGTCGCTATAGCGCGACGAAATTCATAATATACTCACTCATTAACATCAGTTTACTAATTTGAAAATTTTACACTAACGACAGGGTAGGATGAAAACGTGAATTATGGCAACACTGAGATACTGCATATTTTTAGGTTATGCTATTAAAAAATTGCTCAAAATAACTAAAGAAAACGCTAGTAATCTAGTTTAACGTAATTAACATTTGAATCACTTTTTTTCTGATCGCGCAATGTATTTATTATGTATTTATCTGTAGAAAAACATTAAAAAACTCACTCACTTGTGGAAAGTCAATCCTTCGATGTGTTTTTCGCTGCGGCTTCCGCAGCCAAGCACGCTACACCCAACCATACCTCACTAAATAATAAGTTTGACTAATGGAGCCTCTTTTATCACAATAACAATATACAAATGAATAAAATCTTTCTCAAAATCAAAAGAAAACCAAAATCGCTCACAAGTCGACGCTTTGTTTGTCAAGCTTTAAAAGCGTGACATCAACAAAACGGGTTACAGATCCACAATCTTTTCTTGGCCGGCGGCGACTACCTACCTACCTAGTCGCCGCCGGCCAAGAAAAGATTGTGGATCTGTACGCGATAGAGATGACAATAAAGATTTTGTGTCTCTTTTTAACATATAAGAACTTAAATAAGGGCTTCTCTTTTTAAAATGGATGACGTAACATCGCTCTATCTATAGTGTTCATAATCAAAGTGCTGGAGATATACCTCTATAACATTTTGGATTAATTCCAGACTCTAAATCACTCTTGATAGTTTCTAGAATATAGTCAAAAGTTTCTACACTCATTCTGGTGTAGTCGTAGAATTTATCGGGATTTTGTCTCTGTTCTTCATAATTTCGATAAAACTCGCTATTTATTTTCCTTGCCCTATAGTAGGGATCCACTTCTTCTTTTGCCCACAATAAATCGAGCGTTAGGAATAAATTTGAATCAAAAAGATGTTGTCGCCAATTTTCAGACATTTCATTTGCGAATGTCGACAACACAAGCACGAACACAACACTACACCGCTACAGTGCCGCGCGATCTGCCCGCTGGTTTCGAGAACAGGTATGCGTTGCCCGCTCCTCTCCCGCGCCGCCGCCGCTGCCGCTCCGCCGCCCGCAAAATTCGTGACCGAGGCCTTAGGAAAACAAAAGCTTTTCGTAATAACAGCGATAGGACTACCACTATCACGTGAGTACACTGTTACACAAAAGTATATATATGTAGTAATATAGCTGTGTAGCGTCGGCTTAGAATAGCACTACCCTATTTCTTCCGGTGGGTATACGTAAGATGCCTAACGGTATTGGGGCGTTTAAGGGATTTTTGTGCGGTTGGAGATCCATCACCAACAACCTTTACGAGGGGCATGCCAATAGAAGTTAGATACTCTTTTCTCATTTAATTGAAACTGGCAAGCTATACACCATCTTATAAGCTGGTTATTGACATATTTGAATATAGAACACACTTCTTTTATTTATTTTTTATTTGAATGAGCATCGTTTTTCCGAGAATCTGGCGGGAATTCACTTGCAACAACGGAGCTCAGTGGACGTGATTTTCGCGCTATGATTTATTATGACTTTAAAAAAGGTTTAAAGCCTCAAGAATGTTTTGAACTTTTGGCTTCTACTTTTGGTGAGTCTCCTTGTTCCCGAGCAACAGTATTCAATTGGTTTGCTGAATTTAAAAGAGGAAGGGGATGTCTCGAAGATGAAGCGAAGACAGGACGGCCGCCAACCGCGGTCACGCAAGAAAACGTTCGTGCAGTCGAAAAACTTATTTGCGAAAACCGACGAATTACATATGTAGAGCTAGAGCGAGATCTAGGAATTGGATCAGCAGCAATGCAAACCATATTCACGACCACCTTTCTCTCCGTAAACGTTGTTCGAGATGGTTGCCGCACAAACTTTTCGATGAGCAGAAAGACCGTCGGGTGGATTGGAGCCTATTCATGGTAGATAAATTCAACGGAGGCGAGAAAAAAAACGTATATGATATACTGACTGGTGACAAAACATGGATGTATAACTATGATCCCGAATCAAAGCGACAGTCGACTGTATGGTGCTTTGAAGACGAGCCAACTTCAACGAAATGTTGCCGTGCACGAAGCACACAGAAAACAATGGTCGCCTCATTTTTCTGCAAAAGGGGTCATATTGCTACTGTTGTGCTAGAGAATGAAAGAACGGTGAACTCCGAATGGTATGTGACAGTTTGTGCTCCAACAGTAATATCAGCTTGGTGTGATAAGCGACCGAAGTCAGGAATCCGGCAACTTCTCTGGCACCACGACAATGTGGCGCCGGCGCAGCACACGTCTGCCAGAACACTAGACTTTTTCAACTCGAAAAATGTGTCAATTCTCCCTCACCCGCCGTATTCGCTTGACCTAGCGCCTTTGGGATTTTCACTTGTTTCCAAAAATCAAAGAAAAACTAAAGGGGAAGAGGTTTAAAAGCAAAGAAGATGCGCTGGTTGCCTATAATTTCGAGATTTCTGAGGTATCTAAAGACGAGTGGTCACAGGTATTTTCCAATTGGTTCAGACATATGGAAAAGTGTATAGTATACACTGCATACGTGCTCAAGGTAAATACTTTGAAAAGATCGATACTTGTTATAAAGAATAAATTTTATATTTTTGAGTATCTAGTTTCTTTTGCTCATTTCACCATCTTTTCCCCACGCAACTTCCAAAAGTGGCTGATGAATTTCTAATTTCTCAGCTCTGGCTACCCCTTCAAGGGATTTATAGCCGTGATTATAGTATGTATGTATTTAAGTATATAAAGTAATGTAAGTGGGAACTTAGAACATCATGTGACAATCATGTCACTTGATGTTCAGAATTATCAGTATATCTGCCACGCCTTCTGGGATATATGGCGTGAACGAAATAATAGCAGCGAGAAACAGTAGCGTTGTTGAAATGAACGACCTAATTTTAACTTTACCTTCAGGCAGGAGACGTTCACATATATTGATAATTGTAATCGATCAAGAAGATCGATCCAAAACCGTCTTCCTTCACATTCCGTCAAATCAAAAATTGTTGACGACTAGTGTTCGAATCCCGAGCCAAGTTTACACCAATTTGTCTTTTCTAAAGACATAGTGTGGTTAATTTATCATGGTTGTTAATGGTGGGGATAAACATCGTGAGGAAACCCACATGGCTGAGTTGTACTTAGCCATGTGACAGTGTATTCGTACAAAACGGCGATACGCCTGCCCCCTAAAACGTGGGTACTAACACCAGGTGCCAACCCCTTCGGAGATATTCGGCGTGAACGTTTGAGTCTTTGAGTCAAAAATTGTAGGTCCAATAATTTTACTTAGAAATCTGAACAACAACATTTTTAAAACAGGACCTGACTTCAAGAGAAATTTCATTACTTCGCAATAGCTAGTTTGATCGTTGCAATAGTTTGAAATGGTCCAATCCAGCAGTCAGTCCACTTACATAGCGAAATAATTAGGTTGATAGGCGTATAGCTAAGCTAGTAGAATCGGTACGATCCTGCTGAGTTTGTGCCTACCTATCACGTAATTTTGGTGTCCTAGTGATGTGTTAAGTATGATCGTATTTACTGTTATAATTTGTCAGCCTATCGAGCCCCGGAGCCTTGCTGTGTTCATAAACAAAACATTCTAATTATGAATCTACAGGTTGTTTTGAAAGGCGTTTTGTGTAAGGAGAAGAAGCAACATAAGAAACTCCTTACGTTCATATGTTATTAATTTTTTCAAATACAATGAGAGGTTTTCCTTTTTTTCTTTTTTTCTTCTTCCCTGTTCTCAGGATAGATGGCGCTAGACTTGCTGTTACTGGTAGGAACGGAACGTCACACCGTTTTTCACACTTGGATGTAATGATATCGTAAAACGGAACGTACATAAAAACGTTCTGATTTGAAAGTCTAAATAAATATCAGTTTAAGCCAAGATAGCTTAAAAGTAAATAAACAAAGACGGTATTTATATTTAACATTCTTTTTGTTGTTTTACTCGCCAAAAAGTTACTCTATGGTGATGTGACACATGTTTTTAAAGTTGACATTGGCGAAATTATTGTGGCAACACGATTGAGGCCGCGAAGAAAAAATTTAATTAAGTAACGTACTTTGACTATAAACACTATAGACAGAGTCATAATGCAACGGGAGAGTACCTCTTTTAAATAGCATGTTTTTCCCTGTAATGTTGCGATCACTAGAAAACAATTACCTCAAAATACTATAATCACCATTCTAAAAGCTACTTTTTAATTTAAAATTGATTACGTCAATTTATTGTTTAATTAAAGGTTTACTGTTTACTATATTATTTCCTGCAATCATATAATTATACATACTTGCTCCTATTATTATACAATCTTTTTTGTTTAATTTTACCATTTATACTGATGTTTAATACACCGTGAAATCTGAAGCATTGTACTAACTTTCAGGGATGAATCTTCCCATGATTACGAAGAAATTTTTGTACGGGACTAACTTTGTTACTGGACAAAAAAAACAGCTGTTCCATAAGTGCAAGTTATGTAAATATCATACGGGTCATCATGGGTATAGTGGGGTCTATGTTTGTATTTTGAAAAATAAAAGACAGCACTATTTTGTACATGAGTTTTATTGCATTATTTACTATTGACCTTTAAACAAAATCAGTTTTGTGTGATAGTAGTGAACAGATTCGAATTCATTCGTCTATTTCAGTCACATTTTTCAAAAGATGATGTATTCGTACATCTAAGTATTTTAAAGCTATAGCCTTTATTAACAGCACAAGGTGGTTTTCGAACGGATTTTGCTCTCTGATGTGGTCGTTTAATGTCGGAAATATTCTTTTACCTAAATTCTTTTTCAAAACAACTGCGACCATTTGAGCCAAAGCTTAGTCTTTGGACAAAAACGAGGTGCCTTTCAATTTTATAGTATGCCTCAAAATTTTGGTTGATTTCCAATAGCATCTTCCAGTGGCCGCAATCCATTTTTCTCGTAGATTCGGGTCTTTAGGAAAACTGTAATGAATACGAAGAAATTAAATAAATATAACAAATTTATTACTTACTTATTCCGTAGATAACAATTGGAAATCATTCAGCGTCGCTATAGCGCGACGAAATTCATAATATACTCCCTCATTAACATCAGTTTACTAATTTGAAAATTTTACCCTAACGACAGGGTAGGATGAAAACGTGAATTATGGCAACACTGAGATACTGCATATTTTTAGGTTATACTATTAAAAAATTGCTCAAAATAACTAAAGAAAATGCTAGACATCTAGTTCAACGTAATTAACATTTGAATCACTTATTTTCTGATCGCGCAATGTATTTATTATGTATTTATCTGTAGAAAAACATTAAAAAACTCACTCACTTGTGGAAAGTCAATCCTTCGATGTGTTTTTCGCTGTGGCTTCCGCAGCCAAGCACGCTACACCCAACCATACCTCACTAAATAATAACTTAACTAATGGAGTCTCTTTTGTCACAATAACAATATACAATTGAATAAAATCTTTCTCAAAATCAAAAGAAAACCAAAATCGCTCACAAGTTGACGCTTTGTTTGTCACAATTTAAAAGTGTGACATCAACAAAACGGGTTACGCGATAGAGATGACAATAAAGATTTGTGTGTTAAATAAGGGCTTCTCTTTTTAAAATGGATGACGTAACATCGCTCTGTCTATAGTGTTTATAGTCAAAGGTAACGTAGTTACATCAACGCCATCTAGAGAGCTCTAGGAAACTATGTTGTTTTTTTATTTCTCAAAACGAAAACCTCTCATTGGCCTAGACCTCGCTTTTATAACATACCCTTTTTATATTATAAATCAATAAAGAACATCAAACTAAACAACTTTCCCCATGGAATGCCTATCTAAAATATTGTAATTTTCAAAAAAATAATAATAATTAAAAATTGTCGTATTTAGTTCAAACTGAGAATGTATAGAATGAGATTCCTTGCTTCAGTGAAAATAAGAAATAAAAAAAAACATCTGATCTATGCTTTTCGCGCTGTAAATAAAAACATAACATCTTTCGGTGTTTAGTTTGATCGATTTATAATTATAACATAAAAAGGGTATGTTATAAAAGCGAGGTCTTTTTTTTTTCGTGGGGAAATCCTCATGAATCAGACGTCACCCGGCGGGGTGATGAAGGTATGTCGGACTCTTACCGACTAAAACCCCACGGTGGCCACCTATGGTACACATGTGTGGAGTCCCTGGCGACTTGTAACAGTAACAGTGCCATAGGCAACATCCACAGACTCCACGCACCTGCTGCAAAAAGCAGCCCATCTCGGGGGACTTAAAGTCCCCCACTCCTCCTTGTGCTTCCTCAGCACCGCAGGCGTTTGGGCCACAAGTTCCAAACGCCCACCCCTCGAGGTTCTCCTTGCGGAGTAGCAGACTGCAACCCGCCGGTCGCAGCCCACCACCTCACGGATTTTTTAACGAGGTTTTATCCTCGGATTTTTGCGGAAGGTTTACTCCTCTTCCGAGTTTTTATAGAGGTTTACTCCTCGCGGTCAAGCCTACGCCGCGGCAAGACCCTCGGCCCTGGAAGTGCGAGACTGCCAGGGTTACGAGTTCCCTTGATTTTTTAACGAGGTTTTCTCCTCACCCAGTCCGCTTATTACTCACTCTGAAAACAGAGGAGTGAAGCGGACCCTTGGTGCATTGGCTTCACCCGAAAGAAGTTATGTTTTTGTTTACAGAGCGAAAAGCATAGATCAGATGTTTTTTTATTTTATTTCTTATTTTCACTGAAGCAAAGAATCTCATTCTATACTTTCTCAGTTAGAACAAGGTATATGATATTTTTCATGATTAAATATTTAGATAATAACAATATTTTAGATAGGCATTCCATAGGCAAATTTGTTAAGTTTGATGTCCTTTATCGATTTATAATATAAAAAGGGTATGTTATAAAAGCAAGGTATAGGCCAATTCGGTATGCAAAGTTGTTTTTGGTATTGTGGAGGAAAAGGGAAGATCTTCCGCCAGGCGGTGGTATGCCTGGGGACCGCGGTCCAACTGTATTAAGTTGGAACTTGTATATATAGTAAATGTTTTAGAAACTTCGATTGCGCGATGTACGATTTGTATGGCGAGTCTTGATGACGCGTGTGACGTATATTACTTGGGTTCGTGTTGCTGTGGAATGTGATTCATCTTGCACTGTCAGCGTTTCTATGTAGTGCGCGTCATTGTGTACTGTCAGCGCGTCGCTACATTACTCCCCCTCCAACAGGAAATTTTGACTCCATATCTTCGTGCCAGTGTGTGTATGCTCGACGGCCATGTGTGCCGGAACCTCAATGCTGACTCCAACAGCCACGGTGTGGGTGCCCCGTTGCGTGTCCCATTGCTGCCGTGCTGCGAGTCGTGTCTCTTGAGCCGTGGATTCGAAGCGCTTTTTCTTGTTTGCTGTCCTTTGATATCCTTTTTGCTGCTCGTACTTGTCTGGCCAATCCAAATGACTCCTTGTGCTTAGAAGGACGCCATCGTGTTCTGTAGTCGGTGGTCACCAATGTGGAGGAAAAGGGAAGATCTTCCGCCAGGCGGTGGTATGCCTGGGGACCGCGGTCCAACTGTATTAAGTTGGAACTTGTATATATAGTAAATGTTTTAGAAACTTCGATTGCGCGATGTACGATTTGTATGGCGAGTCTTGATGACGCGTGTGACGTATATTACTTGGGTTCGTGTTGCTGTGGAATGTGATTCATCTTGCACTGTCAGCGTTTCTATGTAGTGCGCGTCATTGTGTACTGTCAGCGCGTCGCTACAGTATTTATTAAATATTTTTATTCGATAGCAAACACGAAAATAAAAAACTAATTTGAATATTTTTCATTTAAAATGAGTTATTGCAAAGTTCTGATTTTTAAAAAAATTTTAACTTTTATACTTAATGACGTCATCGATAGAAAATAAGCATAGATCAGATGTTTTTTTATTTTATTTCTTATTTTCACTGAAGCAAAGAATCTCATTCTATACTTTCTCAGTTTGAACAAGGTATATGATATTTTTCATTATTAAATATTTAGATAATAACAATATTTTAGATAGGCATTCCATAGGCAAATTTGTTAAGTTTGATGTCCTTTATCGATTTATAATATAAAAAGGGTATGTTATAAAAGCAAGGTCTAGGCCAATTCGGTATGCAAAGTTGTTTTTGGTATTTATTAAATATTTTTATTCGATAGCAAACACGAAAATAAAAAACTAATTTGAATATTTTTCATTTAAAATGAGTTATTGCAAAGTTATGATTTTTAAAAAAAAAATAACTTTTATACTTAATGACGTCATCGATAGAAAATATCACGTAGCAACATGCAAATAAAGCGAAATGTTTAGTAAAAATGTTGCTGATTGCAAAACATTTCACGAATTTGTGATCTCAAATGAAATTATTACTATACTAGTGGATCGTCCCAGCTTCGCACGGGTAGCATTGTTTTTTTAAATATCTGAGGTTTCTTTCTTCAGTCACTGGTCAAGCATTGTGAAATTCAGCGCAATGTTTTCAATTTATTAAATTTATAGCACTCCCTAAACAGTGTAGTTTGGTGATTTTGAATGCGTTTTAATGAACGGTTCAGTATTTCCGCAAATTTTAGCAAATTTTGGAATAAAACGCTATGAAGTATTTATAACAATCTAAAAATAAATAATTACGTGATGTAGGATGCAACTACTGGCGCCATCTAGTATGTTATATGTAAGTTAATTTGGTTTTGGTCACGGGCGCGATGGCTTATTTTATGTATAATTTCGGTGTTTGTCTACCGATTTCTATGATTCTTTTTTTATTGAATAGGTAATAATGTTACCTTTTATAAATTAGGAATGAGTAAGAGGTTTACAAACGTCAGAGTAAACAAATATAATCAGAATGTTCCGAACTGCTAAGCTATCAGGAATTACACGTGTTATTGTGAGTCAACTGTAAAAGATAGACATAAACTGTTGAGGATTTTTTTTTAGATAATTTTATGAAGAATATTTCCGTCATACACGATTTCTATGTAAGTTTAACCATTAAGGCTGCACACGCGACGGAAGCTTAAAAAATGGAGTAACTTCTCCCGTTTTCCCAAAATTTCCCAAAATTCCCCTTTACTACTCTGCTGGAAAGTATACAAAAACCTGCGCAGGTGTATGAAGAATAATTGTACCAAGTTTCGTTAAAATCCGTCGAGTAGTTTCTGTTTCCATAAGGAACATACAAACCAACAGACAGACAGACAGACAGACAGACAGACAGACAGACAGACAAAAATTTTACTGATTGCATTTTTGGCATCAGTATCGATCCCTAATCAACACCTGATGGTTATTTTGAAAATATATTTCATGTACAGAATTGACCTCTCTACAGATTTATTATAAGTATAGATAGATTATAAAATAAAACGAATGTCTTTGAAATAACGCTGAAGGTCAAATACTGTTACAGTTTTTTGTTAAAATAACGGTAATCTTAGCTTTCTTCGATTTAATTTCCAGAAAATATGTTTTAACAACATAATATCTCGAAATGGTTTCGTAATCAACATAACTTTTGTAAAACTTTGCATACCGAATTGTATAAAACATACATATACTCACGGCCATAAATCCCAAAAATAGGTAGCCAGAGCTTTAGAGATAGAAACTCCTCAGCCATATTTGGAAGTTGATAGGAGATAGGAGCCAGAAATAAAGTATCATTGGTAATGGGTCTCCCTCCAACCGCATCGCCCAAAAACCACTTAAAAAAGCTCCATACTCTTAGTCGCCTCTTACGACACCCGTGGGTAAAAAGGGGTAGTGACATTCAAAGTCGGCACTACGCGACATCTACTACTTAGGGCCGGCGCTGACTGCCGGCATGGCATGGCAAAGGATTTCGGTACAGATATAGCATTTTTAATCTTATTACCATGAGTATAGAATTCATTTTACTTTATTTTGCCACAACGATGCCGACGTTCTGTCCTACCGCGGCCTCCCTCGGCATCATTGTGTCAAAATGAATTCTATACGCATGGTAATAAGATTAAAAATGCTATATCTGTACCGAAATCTTTTGCCATGCCATGCCGGCAGTCAGCGCTTGTCATGATTAACACGAATTATGGCAAAAAACCAATTTGCAATAATAAATATCATTATGAATTTGTAAATTTTACCACATTCATTAAGACAAAGTAATATAGGGAAAAATTCTTTATAAACTAAAGGTAAAGGTGTTCCCGTTTTTAATCTGTTGGTAATCTGTGTGTATGTGGTGTGGTGACTTTGGCACCGGCACTGGCGCTGGCACGCAATGCAACTTTCATTTCTTATCAATTGAACTGAACAACAACCGACTACCAACTTTGCAAGTTTTGTTTTTATTTTCAAAAAGTTTAAAGTCCAATTAAAACTATTTTGCTTACAGAGATTTTACAGTTTGATTGTGTTTAAATTAAGATAAGCTATTATATATTATTTTGATTATCGATAAGGTTCTACTGTTAATAAAAACATAATAAAAAATATTTAGTTGGAAACCAGTTTTGCTTCATTGCGACGTGTAAGTATTTGTTTTAAATTAATTGTTATATATAACCAAAGCCCGCTCCTAGTATATTAACGTATAATGGATTCATGAAGATGTAATATTATAACTCAAAACCAATTATTAACAACATTTGCTGACCAAAATATAATTTGAACCTTACATTTGATAGTTACAAACATAAGCGTAGGAACCAGATCAGCGTCATGCACAGCCATTTGGGCCTTTGCAGACACCATATTTCATTTCATTTTTCATAACAATAATTCATTAGACTATTCATGGCTCCATTTACACCCGATTTCTGAATTGAGTATTCCAGCTGAGAACAACAAGTATTGTTCTGTTGCATTGAAATCTTAACAACTGAATGAGACAAAACGATACTTAAGTCTTTCTCAGCTTGAAAACTTAATTGAAAAATTAGGTGTTAATGCATTACCTTTATTCACTCTTTCAATGTGCTCATCACACTTTTCATCCCTAGTTAACAAACTTCCCAGATATACATACTCTTTTCCTTGTTTCACTTTTTTACTATTAATCTCAATCAGGTACTCTATGATAGTCCCTATCTTTCAAAAACCACTGTTTTTGTTTTATCCACACTCACCCTCATTCCCTTTCTTTCAAAATATGGATATGCAATATTCATCATCTCTTGCAGATCTTTCACCAATGATGTAAGTAGCACTTGATTGTCAGTGATGTCAGTGATCAACCCATTTTCAATCCATAATCACTTTCACGCAACTCTGTTAAACAATCAATTATCAATGAACAAATTAAAGATCTACGGAGAAGATACACATCCTTGTCAGATACCTTGAGAGATTCGGAACGAGATGCACTGAAATCCTCATAGAGTGATACCAATGCACCATAAATGTACTAAAAAACGTAGGTTATTTACGAGGAAACTGGCGCTTACGAGTGGCACCGATTGCCGCAGATGTATGCACACCACTAGAAATATATCCAAACAACACACCAAGAAACATATTTAAAGTGTCTCATAGCAAGCGCTAAATAGAGAAAAACATATTTTCTCTGTACCGACGTGAAATATGACACTAAGACGATTGTTTGACAAAGAATAATTTAGATCTATACACATGACACACCTAATTTATTATAAATTATAATTAAAACGTTGTAAATTTATAATACTTACAAATGATAAGTAATCCCATAATTTTAGTTGTTTTTCTACTATAGTTTGTGCAAAATCTCATCACACACGCCAAAACAGATGAACGATTACAATGGCAGCTAGTGTACAGCTAAAGTCAGATGAGCCATTGAGCCTGTTTTTTAAGTGCCACTTAGGAGCGCGCATAACTTATCTACGGTTTTTTATTAGTACACATCTATGCATGCACATATAAGTTGAATCCCCAAACCGAACTTGGACAACACCTCCCAAAATTACTTTCTTACGACCCTATCATACGCCTTTTCTAAATCTATGAAGGAGCAATACACCTTTTGGTTCTTTGCGTAATAACTTTGCAGTGATTCATTACGTGGTATTGCAAAGTGGTGGTTTTTAGCCTCCTGGTGTGCCCTTTATATAAAGGCACAATACTGCCTAGCACCATTTTGCGGTACTTTGCCACTCGACCATCATTTTTGGAAAAGGAAGTACAAACAAGAAGCCACCAACCCTTTACCAGCCCTCAGAATTTCGTTATTTATCCTGTCATACCCTGCCGCTTTCCCTAGTTTTATTCGTATACTCACGTCATTAGTTCCCATTAGGGTAGGCAGAGATAATGGAGCACGACCATGTATGATCCTGGCACACCCTCTCGAGCTACATTTACCTTCATGCTTCAGAATACGGACTATTTGATCTTAATGTGTCGTCCGTGGTCGTTCTACATAAACGTTCACGCCGAATATCCCCGAAGGGGTTGTAGAGGTACTAATATTTCTGTAAATCACGTGACTTTGTCACCTGGTGTTCAGAGTACCCACGTTTTGCATGGACAGTGTAGGTACTCACGTGATAGGGGGCAGGCCTATCGCCGTTTTGTACGAATATAGTCACATGACTAAGTACAACTCAGCTATGTGGGTTTCCTCACGATGCTTTCCGTCACCGTTAACAACTATGATAAATAAATAAGAAAGAGATTAGAAAGAAAAGACAAATTGGTGTAGGCCCAACCCGAGATTTGAACACTAGTCGTTTGCACAATAACCGGTGTTCTACCCCAATGGCTATCACGGTTTTTCACGGGTTATCAGTGGTCGTACTCTACTGAAATTACCATTAACATTAGCTGTATATAATATCTCCTTCGACTATTTTCTTTCGTCCATTCTCTCTATGTGCCCAAATTATTTAAACATTTTTTCTATCCTTCTTAATATATAATTTTGACGTCACATCCTTAAATTTTCTTTCGATGTCATTATCTATATATTTCAATATCAATTCAATCGAAATTTTTACTTTTTGCTTCTTTGCAAAATATTGCTAATTAATTAGACTTTTATCATTGAAATACAAATAAATATCGGCTGTGTAGTGTCGGCTTAGAATAGCACTACCCCATTTCTTCCGGGGGGTGTAAGTTAAGAGATTCTTAGGCAATGCGGTTTGAGACCCATCACCAACAAGCTTTATTTTATCATCTTTTTCCCCAAACTAATAAAAAAAATACTTAACCCGAACTTGAAAAAGATATATGTATTTATTTAATAATATAATGCTTTTAAAAATGTAGTTAAATTGAGTACTTTTCCTTTCAGAATCATATTCAAATTTATCTGTTGTATAAATATGAAAAATCTTTTTGTTTCCAGATTGATCATATTTTAATATGATACGCAGGGCGAGTGGTGCAGTGCAGTCATGGGTATGTAAAATTTTGTTTCATAATTTCTTTGTAGATATTAAACATTGGCGACCAGAAGCTGGTGTTTTAACGAGATTACTCCAAAGAGAAAGTTATATTACGTCAACACCAACCACTTAATAATCCTCAGAGTCTTGATTCAACGCATCATCGAGGTCAAACAGTAATTGGTGCAAGCCAAGACCAAACTTTTTAGTATATCGTAGTTATTTTTCAAAGTAGAATGATTTAATATTAAACTACGTTAATATAAATTTGTAACCGCATTTTAAAATGTATTGCAATAATGCAGAAAATGACGACGCATTTTCTAATAATTTTTCAGATAAACAAAAACATAAATAAAAAGCGTTTATTTACAAGAAACAAGAGTAAATGCGGTGTTAGGTTTTTTTACAATCGTTCATCTTGCTCTACTTTGCGTTTAAATATTATATTGTTTACATTTCAATCATTTACATAAGCAATAACATGAATAAGATATGTCTTAATACAGTGATCCAAAAATTAAGCTAATTATCCTAGCGTCAAATATTACAGTTTGCTATGAAGTCTTCATTAGAGTACATACAATTGTCAATTAAATAATACAGATTTAAATTTATTAAATGTTAACTTTTTCATATCTTCATATCGTCACTTATAGTATTATATAATTTGATAGACATCACATAACAATTTCGCTGACAAATAGCCTGACATTTTGCAGCAGATACTCGTATTGCAGATTATGATTACTCCAGATAGAACTGGTACATAAAGAAACTCATAAGCTTTTCAAATTTAATTAAAAATTAAATTAAAATCTTTTCCTATTGTTGAACAAAGGCCTCTTCCTCAAAGAATTCTACAATGACCAGCCCAGTGCTAAACTCATCCATCAGCTTCCGGAAACTTTCAGCAAGTCTTCGGTCCATCTTGTGGTGGACCTACTAATCTATCACATTATTGCCTTTCTCGCTTAGACCTGTTTTGTTATACAAATACTACAACATACAAGAAATATTTATTAAGTATACGAAGTTTTTATCTTTTCTTGTTTTTGTCACGTCATTCTGATTCTGAGTTAATCTCGGTATTTATCAGATAGCTAAAAATGGGTATGCTTTAAGTACTGATAAATGTAATATTCAATTATGCAAGTTTTCATGTAACAGAAATAATTTATTCTGTTTCTTTTCTTGGATCCAAATATGAGTAAAGGAGAAATTAAATTGGTAAATTACAAGGTAGGACTATTAATTCTCCGATTATACTTTCGCCAAGATATATTACTAATCTAATGTTTCAGTGCGGAGGAAGAGCGTTTACATATGAGCCATACGCGTCATCATATTATTTGAGCTGTCACTATTCATCAGCCAAAGAAGCTACCCCGACATTGCCAAGATTACCAGTCCCAAAATTAACAGACACTTTGACTAAATATTTGAAAACAGTACGACCCCACCTCAGCGATGAAGAATTTGCAGTAACTTCCAAAGTTGTCAAGGATTTTGCATCCGAAGGTGGAATTGGTCAGAAATTGCAGGTACTTGTATATTGTTCCTATTTTAAATGCATAATTTAAAACATAATAATGAAGTGTAAGTATTCCGGGTATCAGTAATACAGAATCTATTTTCTAAATAGCGTTCGTCATACAAATCGTTCGATGTTGCATAAAAGGATCGCAAAACGCTTGTTGATAACAGAGCCTTTTTAAAATGGTACAATAAAATAACGTGTTGTGTGTACCATAAAATCTTTAACTTATCTAAATGCAAAGTAATATATTGGTTCTATAGCTTTCTCTTTAATTTTAAAGCCTCACTGTAAAATATATACTTATCTTATATTATTTTTATCTATAATCTCTTACATCACAGTTATGATAATTTTGTATAAGAAACATACAAACATTTGCTGCTTTAGCTGATGTACAGATTAACTACAATACTATCGAAATTTCGGGGTTTTCACCAAGGACTTCTTCACCATGAGGGGTCGAAACCAATCCGAATAGGGTCATTAGGCCATTTTCCGCTGCACGCAGCACCAAAACATCTTGCTTTCGGACGATTAAGTCATTTTGAGATATTTCTAACAAATTGAATTTGTAAGTGAATTCCCCGGGAGTCTAACGATTATTCTCGATGTTGTGAGCATAACGTTCGTTCAACCAAACCGCTGGACCACGCAGACGTTATAACTCTGCTTAGACTTAGTTAAGGTCTTATAATTTCACGCCGTTTATTACAAGGGGTGACAGAGGTATTAATACTTCTTAATATCGCAATACATAGTAGCACCTGATGTCCAGAGTACCTACGTGTTGCCTGGACTGTGATGATAAGTGGCACGAATGTTGCCACGTTTTTCGGAAAGACTGTTACATAAATAAGCATGACTCCGAAATCTGAATTTTTACTCATTAATTTCTCTAACTATAATCAAATTGTATAAATTAACCACACATATGACTTCAGAAAGAAATAATAGGTGAGGACGATTTAGTATTTGAGCCTATACCTCCCTCTGAATTGGAGTTAGTGCTTTTTTCATAGTTGTTGGTGTTATTTTAGGATTTGCTTAATGTTTTGCCATAATCATAATCTATCATAGAAGATCGTAATGATTGCAATTTACAGGCAGAGCCTATCTATAAAAAATATATTAAAACTCTGTATCATTTTATTTACAATTCAATAGCATAAAACAACAATTTGACAACTTATTTACTAATATTTACAGGTCACAATATGAGCCCCGTGTCATATTTGGAGTAAAAGTGACTAGCACGGTAGTAGCATTGCCACGTTTTATAGCCAAATTTTTCCGTATTATTTTCAGAAACTGCTGGAAACTCGTGCTCAGCAGCACACTAACTGGCTAGAAGAATGGTGGTTGTCCAACGCCTATTTGGGATATCGCGATCCAGTCGTAGTATTTTCCAGTCCGGGCCTAGTGTTTCCTTTCAGGAAATTCGCTAATCAGGACGAACAATTGCAGTACGCAGCTAAAACACTCTCTGCTGCTATGCAATATAAGAAGCTGATTGATAAGTAATTACACTTTAATTTCGATTGTAGTTTTTCACTCTTTTATTTTTTTGATTAGTTAGTTGTCAAATGTTGGAGTTATACTTATAGTCACGGCTACAAAACCCCAAGAAGGTGTAGTTAGAGCTTCAGTTTTAGAATTTAAGTTGTGTGTTTCTAAAATTTGTTTCGAATTATAACTATATTTTAATTTTTCAGTGATGAAATCCCCCAAGAAATGATGGGTAAAAATCCATTGGATATGAGTCAGTACAAGAAAATATTCGGTACGTGTCGCGTGCCCGCGCCTGGAAAAGATCGGCTGTCGTACAACAACACACAATACGTGACGGTCATGCACAACAACCATGTAAGTTTTTAGTTTTAGTGAGTGACAATTCTTATGAGATTTATTACGAGCCGTTAGAAAACGTACTAAGCCTTTATTTAATTTATTTAAAAAAAATATTTATTGTTCTCGGACAAAAATTATTCAGATTTTACAAATGTATATTTTTTTATAATGTAATTAAAATATTTCCAAAATTTACATTCTCATTGTGTATGCGTAGAGACCCTTACCTATTATTTTACGTTCCTGAGCTTACGCGTGATTGCAGTGCGTTGTTCATTTTGTGAAAGTTAAAAATACTCATTTATTCTAAAACCAGATGTTAGCATTAACCACTTTCTGAGTTATCGTTACTCCAAAGTTTAAAATGATGGTTTTTTCTAGAGAATTACAATAAAAAGTGCTAATTTACTGTTCTATCACCAGATATTCCATGTGGATTTGTGGGGAGATGACAACAAAATGTTAAGCGAAAATCAGATCGTAGCCCAGTTAAAAAAGGTAATACAGCAATCAGGCTCTCCTGCTCAGCCCGTCGGTATCCTGACCTCGGAAAACCGCGACACTTGGGCGACGGCTTATAATAAACTCATTGAAGGTAATAAGGAATATCAAATAAATATCAATAAGTGACATACATACAAATACTTATGGCCTAAAATGTCGAAAAGGGGTAGTCACAGCTTTAGTAACTTCTCCTAAATTTTTAACTCATTTGCAATTTTATTTCTAATTTACCGACTTTAACCTCGGATAAAGGATAAATATAAATAGGGGTTTTCCACCCGTTCGGGCAACAATCACATAAAAAAAAATGTGAGATATCTCACTCGTCTAGTACGAAACCTAAAATAACAAATGGACTTGATTAAAAAAATAATGAAGCAATAATTTCCAGATGAAAGCAACAAGCGTTCTCTAGAAGACATAGAACGAAGTCTGGTGATACTATGTCTGGACGCTCCAGTAAAACTTTGGAGTGACCCTGCTAAGACCTACAGACAGAACTTGGCTGCGGCGCAAACCATACATGGGGGCGGGTCTACCAGCAATGGTGGTAATAGGTGGTTCGACAAAACTGTACAGGTGAGCTTACATACATATACTCACGGCTATAATTCCCTAGAAGGGTAGCCAGAGCCAAGGAATTATAAATTCCTCAGCCACTTTTGGAAGTTGAGTGGGGAAAAGGCGGTAAAATAAAGGTTTTTGGTGATGGGTCTCCAACCGCATCGCCCAAAAATCCAATAAAAAGCCCCAATACCCTTAGTCGCCTCTTACGACACCCGTGGGTAGAAAGGGGTAGCGACATTCTAAGCCGGCACTACACGGCGGCTACAGGTGAGCTTATGTTACATTAGGGATGATAACCTATTAATTAGAATGTTTTGTTCATGAAAACCATATGTGCAAAACGGGGGCGTATACCCGGAGGTGTATGAGGTTCGATTCCCGCTGGTATCGAAATTTTTGTTTCCTTTATTTATTAGTAAAATACGTTAATGTTGGATTCAAGAAAAAAAGATGTTATTTTTTGCCGACTAAAAACCAACAATACAAAAAAAACACATTTTACAAAAATTATATGATAAGTACCATTTATATAAATGGAAATTTCTACTAGTTCGTATTAACATATTTCCATAATCGAAAAATACCCTAAATATTTACTAGTATTTTCTTTTTAAACTAGACATTTGCTGTTTATTATTATACCTAAATAACTCTGTTATTATTTATATTAAATAATGATAAATCATTATTTTTTCAGTTTATTGTCGGAGCTGACGGAATAACCGGACTAACTTACGAACACTCGCCAGCAGAGGGACAGCCGATTGCAGTCCTCACCGATTTTCTTATCAACTACGTGTAAGTCACTATACTTAGACTTGCTATAATTTATATGAGGGTATTTTAAAATTATAATATGGCGGTATTACAATTATTTGTTATCAATTTATTAAGTAAGATTTATGCTATTCTTTTTGATCTAACATATAATAATATATAATATAGGTAATATCGTTGAAAAAATGTTCAAAAGCATCAGTCGAGATTTTAAACTGTTATACGGGGCGCAAATATTTGTTTACCGGACCATCAACTCTTGTAATGCAAGAGTCAGTCAACCTTGAACAACTGGGACACCAGTAGCTATTTGCATTTTTAGCAAATAATTTAAATTATTCAATTGAAACTTTAATTACATATCACTTTGGACTTTTAAAGTTTGTATTAAATCCAATAATATGCATTATTACACTGACAAAAGAGTGGCAAATCCAAAATTATAGCAAGATCAAAACTTGCACAGTAAACATTGTTAGAAGATGCCTAAATTATTACAATTGTACCTAATGTAATTAAATAAAATTTGTACATTTTAAATTTGTAGCGATAAAAATTCTGCAAGTTCTACCGAATCGTCGTCATCAAAGGAACCAAGAGAACTGAAGTTCAACCTCGACTCCAGCGTTACCCAAATGATTGACAATGCTAAGACTAACTTGGACAAGTACGTATGATTTTCTTATCATTTTAGAGCACACAGAATTACAATGGATTGTATATACCCTAAAAAATAGTACAATCTACAAAATACTATGAAAAAATAGTGGCCTTATCCACTATTTAAAAAATATGTTTCATTAGTTAAAAAAATAATAAATCAATATATACGGACATATTATACACAGATCAAGGTAGCCTATAAAAATAAAATACTTGTATTATGGCATACTAACTGAAAGATATATTTAATATTATATAATACATATATAAATAACTCCGCTGTGTAGTGCCGGCTTAGAATAGCACTACCCCATTTCTTCCGGTGGGTGTGCGTAAGAGGCGACTAACTGTATTGGGATTTTTAAGGGATATTTAGGCGATGCGGTTGGAGACCCATTACCAACAACCTTTATTTTACCATCTTTTCCCCATTCAACTTTCCAAAAGTGTCTGAGGATTTTTTAAATTCCTTAGCTCTGGCTACCCCTTTCAGGGATTTATAGCCGTGAGTATATGTATGTATGTATAAATAACACCCAAGACTAAGAGCAATCATTTATGATCCTCGCATAAATAATGCTCTCAGCGAGGATCTAACCCGCAACCTCCGGACCGAGAAGCTAGTCACCTATCCGGTGGATACTCAGCCACCTATCCACTCACCAACCACCACAAGGTGAACCTGAAATTATCTATCTTCAAACGGCCCTTTAATAAAATACATTACCGAAAATTCTTGTTGTTATAAAGTTACCAATAATGTAATTTTTGTTTTAATTATGTTATTTGTGTAATTTTTATTTTTCATGCTAAACAATTCGTGTAGTTGACAATAATTTATAAGTGAGTAAAACTGTAAATCTTTTGATTCAAAATATTTTATCATTTATTAATCTTTTGATTCAAAATATTATATTCTTGGTGGGTCGGAAGTATAAATTTTCAGGTATTGATTTTTCTTCTATTCTATACTATAATTATTTTACCTCCATAGCATACGCATCATAAAAAATGAGCTTCATACCGAAATGAATGAAATTAAAATGAAAACGCAAGCAATGGTAAATTAAGTTTATATTTTTTCAGGTTGGCGGCTGACTTAGAGTTAAATTGTTTCACCTTTGACAAATATGGCAAAAACTTTATTAAGTCTCAAAAAATGAGTCCAGATAGCTTCCTGCAAATGGCAATGCAGTTCGCATTTTACAGGTAAATTGAATTATTTTTATAGTTAACAACAGCGGCATAAAATCTTGTATTTGTACACTCTTGTAAGTGCCTATTAACACTTTACCGGTTGTTGCGTAGTAAGTAATTATCTAGCTATACGTTAGCTTTTTTCACCCATACCGGCAGGGCCAATTTTCGCCGCCGACAACTCGACAACATGGTTAAAGGCGCTAACCATAGATTTATATCATAGGTTGGCAACAAAACAAATGTTATAGCATATCAAATTGGCCAGACCGTTCACGGACACAGTACGGAGTCTACAACGGTATAGCGTCACACGTTAAAGAAAAAATATGTATTGATTTTGTTAATTTCTGGTATTGAATTCAAAAAGTTGGTACTTCATTGATAAAGTTATTAAAAGTTAACAGTACAGAACCTAAATTGAATACATCTTAGTTGAAAACAATTTTATGTGATCCATTGAACTTTAAATTGAGATTGTAATAATTGTCAGTCTATATGCTTTCTACTGTCCGTACTAATATTAAGCGAAATTAATTCTGTCCGTCTATTACGATTTTCTGTGTTCACCACCGAGGTTATTTTAATGAAATTTGGTCCAAAAATAGACTGAACGTTCAGAAAGGATAAATACAAGAAGATAGAAGTAGGGTTTGGATATTTTATATGTAAACTGGTTTATAAAAAATCGTGGATGTGTAACCGCGAGCACAAATCTAGTACATGTTAAAATATCTACTTGCATCACAATAATTCTAATAAATATTATTAAAATATCCTAGAATTGAAATTTTACCAAATTTAATAGAACTAGTTTGCTAACTATATTAATATTTTTTTATTATAGATTACTATCCGCCATACTAGTGTGTGCGCTACTTCGTTGTGTGTGTTTTTAGTTTCCCCGCAATCTTATATTACCAATCTATACACGTAAGGACAACATATCCAAGTCGCTAGTACATATCGAAATCCGTAGCGTCCACTTGACACCTGCCCCCATAGCATGAGGCGTGTCAGAGCGAGTATGTCATGTGAGAAGTGAGATACTGACAGATTTTGTATAAGCAATCTATCAGTTTCTCGCAAGCCTCATGCTACTAGCGAATATAAATAAGTATAGCACAACACAGTTGCAGTTGTGTTAAGTTGTTATTTTTGTATAACTTTCTCTTTCACTGTCCTCATATTTTCATTTTTAATTGACTGTTTTCATCGAAATATTTGTGAATAAGTCCTGGACCCCAATGTAAAGATCTCTTGGGAAGTCTGCCTCCCGCACTACGGGAAACCCTTTTGGGAGGCAGTGTATTGTAATTTTATTTTGTATTGTGTTTATTATTTGGATCCATAAAAAAAACATGTATGCCACTAAGACACATTTACCGGCAGCGTGCACGAGCGGCCGGGCGCGCACTACGAGTCGGCGGCCACGCGCATGTACGCGGGCGGGCGCACCGAGACGATCCGCTCGTGCTCGCCCGAGTCCGTGGCGTTCGCGCGCGCCATGCGGGACCCCGCCGCCTCCGCGACGCAGCGGGTGCAGGCCATGCGGACGGCCGTGCAGGCACATAAAGATTACACGGCTCAGGTATACATGTAAAAAAAGAAAAACGTTATTCTTCTCTGGAGGACATATTACGATAAATAAAAGATATCAATAAACCACATATACTACACGCTAGCAAAATAAAAATAAAAACACAGAACTTACACTGACAATTGACTCACATTACAAAAGAACTTAAATAAACCCTACAGTGCAACAGCATGTGCTCTCATATCACACTCGCATGACAAATAACAGGTATACATATAAAAAAACGTTATTTTCCTATTAAGGACACACACAATGTATAAAAAATATTAAAAACAGAGACAAAACAAAATATAGAACACGCTAGCAAAACAAACATGAACACACAGAACTTAAACTTACAGGTAACTCACATTATAAAAGAATTTAAATAAACCCTGCAGTGCTACAGCATGTGCTCTCATATCACACTCGCATGACAAATATTGCAGACTGCTGTGCAGGCGCACATAGATTGCACTACACAAGTATAAATAGTGCGTGAGAACAGCAAAGACATACTGGTCAGTACACCCTGCTGTGCTCCAACTTATAATTTGTATTGGTACCTAGCTAGAGAAACATTTAGATACCGCGATGTAGGATTATAAGAGAGACGCTGCTAGTGTGCGAGTGAGTCCTCGCTCTATATGTCGCCACATTGCAGTAAGCGTTGCAGGCGCACAAAGATTATACTGCACCGGTAAAGAAAAAATATATTTGTTAAAGCAAGAAATATAAACAGAGACATCCACAGTTGTTACATAATAATGAACCCATTATATATATTTATGTACGTAATTTTACGATCTTTAATTTTGATGTCAAATTTACATTTTAAAATTATAGTTAATAAATAAATCTATTTTTTGCATTAATTTTATTTCTCCGTCTTTTTCAGTCTGGCGAGGGGATGCCCTTATTCGAGACTAAGAGCCACGTAATAACTAAGTAAGGGAAAACGATTTCGCTGCCTCAATCCGACATTGTCGTTTTATGACAATGACCAAACAAGTGATAGGCCTACCTCCTCGAGTTATTTATGCACTTGAATAAACACCAGTTAAAATGTTGCATTGTGTTTTAGGCTCTGCAAGGTTTCGGCGTAGACCGACATCTTCTTGGATTGAAATTGATCGCAATGGAAAATGGTATTGACATCCCAAAACTATACTCCGACCCTGGCTATGTGAAGAGCTCAACTTACAGGATATCTACTAGTCAGGTAAAATATTTTGTTAAAGCTAACTAAAGTAAACTTATTAAATTGCTCAAGTGACAATAAATTTCATAAAACGACCTGCAGGTGGCACGCATAGCGGCTCATATGTATTGTGTTTCAAAGACTAATCGTATTAACTTTTGGAAAAACTCTGTAATTTTTAATTGTTGTGCTGATTGTGATCGATAATTTTATATTAGTTGCCATAAAAGGAGCTATTTCACGAAAAGAAACGCAACTGTTTAAAATATCCGCCGAGCTCCTTCTCCATTAATAGTGGGTCCTCCATTTAATTACCTCTTTTGCGACCTTTTGATACAACTATTAAAATAATCCTATTTCAAAATTAGCAAGCATTTAGATACGAGTTATTTATTATCATCATCGTCAGCCAATAGTCGTCCACTGCTGGACATAGGCCTCCCCAAAGTTCTCCACAACGAACGGTCCTGTGCTGCCCTCATCCATCTGCTTCCCGCGACCTTGACCAAGTCGTCAGTCCACCTTGTGGCTGTTATTTATATCTACAATAAAACAATAACATAAACATAAACGTTCACGCCGAATATCCCCGAAGGGGTTGGCAGAGGTACTAATACTTCTGAACATCACGTGACATTGTTCGTACCCACGTTTTGCATGGACAGTGTACTCACGTGATAGGGGACAGGCCTATTGCCGTTTTGTACGAATACACTATCACATGACTAAGTACAACTCAGCCATGAGGGTTTCCTCACGATATTTTCCCTCACCGTTAACAACCGTGATAAATTAACCACACATATGTCTTTATAAAAGACAAATTGGTGTAGGCCCGAACCGGGATTTGAACACTAGTCACTTGCACGTTAACCGGTGTTCTACCCATTGAGATATCACGTCGTCTAATAAAACAATCTTCTCCAAAATATAACCACAACTTCCTCACACAGGTGGCATGCAAAGCCGACGGCTTCATGTGCTACGGCCCTCTAGTGCGCGACGGCTACGCGACGTGCTACAACCCGCGCGCCGCCGACGTCAACTTCGCGACTTCCTCGTTCCGCGACCCCGCGAGCGACCTGGCCAAGTACCGCAAAGCCTTATGTGACGCGCTTACTAGTATGCATGACGTACTACTACAGGCCACTCCGTCAAAACTCTAAGTGGGAATTAGCTCATGATTCCCACATAAGTGCCAACAAACGCCTTATACACTATAAGTTTATTTACACGCACACGTCCCGACAAATAATGATAATAATATAATGTTCTTCTATCGACGTTGTTTCATCGGGGAGAACCACTCCTCCCGACGTGAATTTCGCCATCGCCGCATTCCGCGACCCCGCGACCGACCTGGCGAAATACCGCTAAGCCTTATGTGACGCGCTTACTAGTATGCATGATATGAATTAGCCCACATAAGTCCCGATAAACACCAAGCCTTCTAAACTGTAAGTTTATTTAGACGTGAGACCTAATAAAATGCTAATACAATGTACCATTCTTATAAGACGTTATTTTTGCCGGGAGCACCACTCCCCCCGACTGGGAAAAGAATACATTTACGTAACGTTACCGATATTTGAGTTTTATTTGTTCCTACATATACAATGTATAGATTAGGTTGAAGTCACTTTTTTATTATGTTAAAAATATATGATTATCCTAAGTATTATTAAGCCAATTGTATTACTACTCTATGTATTATAAGAAATAATATTAAAAGAACTGATAATGTATTTAAAATGGAAGCTTTTATTAAACTGAGCTGTAAGACTTCTTGTCAATACCAGTGAAGTGCGTATAAATATTAATTCTGTACTGACAATGTATAACATTTGCTATTTACCTTCTTTTTTCGTTACCCTTGTTTATTGTAATGTTTCAAATTTTTTATTCGTCTGATTTTTGTTGGCATTTGTTGTAAATTTTTAATATGCCCTTCAAATTGCAAAACTGGCGAGAAATCTGTGACGAACGAATGTCATCTCATCTTTAAAAAAAATTGCAATAATAATAAATGAACCCCAAATTCATCTCCATACCAAATCTCTCAAATGTAGAGCAAATAATAAATTTATTCTTATTTCTTTCCGCCATAGGAAATTTGTTGTATGTGAACGCTCCTTACCCTGCCAAATTATAAGACTGTTTATTATGTTTACAACTATGTGAATCGTCTTGCTTTACTCAGCGCTTTATAAAGCTTGCTTTTATGGTTATAGGTTATAGTTGTAATAAAAAATAAACTCTATTATGTGGAACTGAGTTTTATTAATTAGCCAATTCCTCATCATTAAAATAAATATTCTGCAACTACCATTACCATCTAACAATTTCCAATTAATGTTTGTAGGCGCCATGCAGTATTATCATTATCCTATGAATACACATACATATACTCACGGCTATAAATCCCTAGAAGGGGAAGCCAGAGCTAAGGAATTGGAAATTCCTAAGCCACTTTTGGAAAGATGAGAGAGGAAAAGATGGTGAGATAAAGGTTGTTGGTGATGGATATATGTATATATTCATCATATATATATTCATTTATTTATTTGAATAAACGACAGCGATATGCTATAAATAATCTTAAATATAATATAACGAATTCTAGGTAAGCACCTTCGACTTTCATCACTATGACACAATAAAATATTTAAAAAGCGATACATAAATAAGGTACAACAACAAAGCTGCCCCTCACAACCATCCATTATTTTACAAATATTCTCATTAATAAAAAAAAACTAACAAATAAAACGATATCAATTACCTACTAATTTTACAAATGCGATTGTATGTTTGGTTCTCACGTATTTCACGAGAAAACTACTAAACAGTTTTTCAAGTAACTGTTTTTTTATCCGCGGAGGCGTCAATCAATCGGACCTACTATTAAACTAACAATTCAGGATCGGATTAAAATAGCGCTATCCCAATTCTTTCGATGAAAATTCGTAAAGGATGGCTAAGGGTTTTTGGGCTTTTGAAGTTATTTTTGGGGGGTGTGGCGACGAGACCCATCACCAAATCCCCACAACTTCTAAAAGTGCCTGAGGATATTCTATACCGCAGCTCTGGCTACCCCTTCTAGGGATTTATATTCGTGAGTATATGTTCGGTATCAAAATAAATGTAACGTAAATAAGGTATAAGTAAAATAAAAGTAATGCCTTCAATGGCTTGCCATGCCGGGCAAAGCTCTGAAACCCGTGGCGTTTACCGCCATAATTATCGACAAGGTGCAAAGCGGTTGGAGTGGGTAGCCAAAACGATTACAGCGCTCGCTACGATGAATCCATTTTGTCTTCGATGGTATATACATGATCGAAGCATTTTTTTATAAAAAAAATCTTATTGTTAGAAATCAGTAGGTATATAATTGCAATACAAAAATAACTACTATTAATTGAAGGGAAGCTCCAGTTACCCCTGATTTTGTATTTCACTTGTCAGGGAACTTCTCCCAAACCACAGAACCGATCAGGACATTTTTTTGTAGCAAGCTATTGAGACAATAAAATTCCAGATCGGACTTACGATGGAGGAATAATCACACTTTAAAATTTTGCATGTTAGTGAATGGGAGCCCTAGCGAGTACTCGACAATTACTAGCCACTTTGCTCCGATTTAGCATCGCGAAGGATTACCTACCCAGTTACCACCCACCTAGTAAATACAGTCGCATGAAATAGTCTCAACATGGAAATAGGTACTCAGTTGTGAGTAATTCGATTTGCTCAACACAGAATAAGCTTATATTGAACAACATCGAATTACAAAATCACCCACTGTTGCTGTGACAGAAGTTTCAAGCACTTAGGCTTTGATAGTACACGTCTTTTTGGTGAAACTCTTCAACCTCAAGAACATGCCCGCCCTGAGCTACCCCTATTACGACAACTCCTTACAATTTCTAGCATTTATTCATCGTATTTAGTTGAAAAATGATTTAGTGGGTGATAGGAAAAACCTTCATTTTAGTCACCAGTAGGCTAATTATTCACTAAAAACAAATTTAATATTATTAACGATTATGTTACAGACTACCATAGCCCAAAATTAACCCCATAATGTAAGATTCAAATATACTTACTTCTTGTTTGCATCGTCTGCGCATGGTCCCAATAGTATTATTTTAGTAATAAGACTGTTTGTTGTATCTATTCGAAATTTCATCTCACGCCTATTTTCATGTGAGGCTGCTTTTTAGGGTTCCGTAGCCAAATGGCAAAAACGGGACCCTTATAGATTCGTCATGTCTGTCCGTCTGTCCGTCCGTCCGTCCGTATGTCACAGCCAGTTTATTCCGAAACTATAAGAACTACATTATAGAAAATTGGTGCGTAGATGTATTCTCTAAACCGCATTAAGATTTTAAAATAAAATCTGAAAAAAAACCAAAATTTTTAGGGTTCCCCATACATAGAACTGAAACTCAAAAATTTTTTTTTCATCAAACGTATACGTGTGGGGTATCTATCAAAAGGTATTTGAAAATGATGTTGAGGTTTCTTATATCATTTTTTTCAAAACTGAATAGTTTGCGCGAGAGACTTTTTCAAAGTGGTAAAATGTGTGTCCCCCCCCCCGTAACTTCTAAAATATGGGCATGATAAAACTGAAAAAAAATATATGATGTGTATTACTATACAAACTACTAACGAAATTATATTATAAATTGGTTTGAATGAGATCTAGCCCGTAGTTCTATTTTTAAACGTCATAAATCAAATTACTTACCTAATTTGGCTCCCATGATTTTCACACAAACGGGATTTTCTATATATATGATAGTACGGAACCCTTAGTGCGCGATCCGACTCGCACTTGGCCGGTTTTTTCCTACTTAGCTACAGGTTTTGGTTCCTTATGGCAAGACGGTCAAAGAAATGTAATTAAAAACCAAATATAATAGTAAATATTTATTTATCCCCATTTACATTTATTATCTATAAGTATATTTCTACATAAAATAATTTTCGCGTAGATGTTTCAACTAAGTATTCTTTAGACATTTGGTACAGGATTTTTCAACCACTATAGCGACATTTGTGAAATACAACCACATTAAACAATACATACATCAGATATAATTTATCTTACATTGCTGTTAGAATACTTTGCTAAAGAATAATTATAGAACAATGACAAATAAATATAGCTTATTGTGTACTTAAAAATATAACATTAATAACTATCTTTTTCATATAGTAAACAACACCAAGACTAAACTATTGTTATAAGAAACGTCAAGTCTATTTGTATGTATGAGCCCTTATTTATCAAAATTTAAATTATTTTTGTGATAGCTTGTTCAGTTCAGCAACCACGTATTAGCAATCTGTTATGGTTTTTCAGCATGAACAGGAACAAAAATATTGACTCAATTTCTTAAATTCCATGCTCGATGTAGGCCTAAAGTAGTAACTTTACTATAAAACACATCTCTAAACTGAATTAAATGCATTTTTATTTGTTTGAATTTTGTTGATGGTCACCCTGTTTTAGTAGTTTTTATTCAATGCATTTATATAACTGAGAATGCAGATTCTGATATTTATATAACTTATGGAATGGTTCCTTTCTGGAACAGATCTTTTTAAGTCTTTTAGTTTCAAACTCGTCTCTTTTAGATGGGGATCAAATGACAACTACTGCGCTTTTTTAATACGAAAGGAATAATCTCTGGTTGAAACCTACTACCGAGCGATATATTCGGTTATTTGTTTTGTAAACAGGTTAGCATCCAAGATACAAAAACCAAGCACTTTAATTTTAGTGTTTACTGTAGTTTGTATACCGACCGGTAAATAAATACAATAAGATAACATGTAATGAGGTAATAAGTAGGATAAATGTCCCCTTCTATTAGGGTTACATTATTTTCAGGATATGTTAATTTCTATGCATAATTATCTTTTAGAGTTATATAAATAAATGCTTATATGAATTTTGCTTTCTAAATTTATGTTGCGGACTAGGAGATATGCAAAATGTAGGACCCAGCCATCTTTGGCTTACAGGCCTATGTCAATGTAAGACCATACAAACAGACTTGAACTTTTCAAATAATTATAACTTGAAACATAAAGGAATTCATATAATGCTAAGTTTTAAATTGTAAAGTTATGATTTTTATTTATATATACATTGGAATAAATGGTTATTTAGCGGTACATCTCTTGTAATGATTAAGAAATATACATGCCCTTATTTGTTATTTAAATAATAATAATTTGCTTTACGCTTGCAACACAAGTTGAGAAATTTTGCGTTAATATATTTTGTTAGTGACATATACCTTTTTAAGTAAAATCTGCAATAGTGATCTTAAATTACATCAGCAAAGACAAAGGACATAAAATTAATTAAGTCAAGATCAAAACATTTTATGGAATTATATAGTAACCATCAACTATTAGAAGGTATAAATTATTTTATTACTAATGATGATCCAGCTCTGGGTTCAGTTACACCGGTCATTATATCCATTTATATAATCAATGCAAATAATTTAACGACATCAACAACATATTTTAATGTGTATCGTGTAATTAATATTGTATGAAATGTACTTTTCAACAAAAATAGCTGATTGTTATACTATTTACATTGCTTTTGACGTTAGGCGTATAAGAATATTGTCTAGTGCAGGAATACATCAAACCGAACTTTATCAGGCACCCATGCCTACTTCTACAGGCACCCATGCTAACTCTTTTTGCACTGATAACACTAAGTCCCCTGAATATATTCTTTGCCTTTTAATACATAATGGATAGTAAGTCGCTAGTATCATTATTGTAGAGATCCAGACCACACAAAATGCGACCCACCAACGTCTTCAAAGCGTCTCAAATTACTTTTGAAGATTTATCCTTAACAATGAAAGGCTACTCTCAAGACACCAATTTTATTCCCGGATATCCCGAAATTCGTAGTATTCTTGATTTAAAATTAATGTTTTTATATGGGAGTAATTTGGAAATTAAGTATCAGAATAATTCGTAAGATTATTTAAAATGATTATTTGACAGTAAAAGGATACTAGAAAAACAAAAAATGCACCAGGCAGAAAGTTTGACCCATGCAGATACAGAGTGTATTTAACATCAGCACATTTACAAACGTTTTCGTGTAAACCACTTGTGACAATCGATTGACGATTACAAAACTAGTAATTAAATATGATTGTGATAGTAAGTTCTAAATATGCACATTGTCTATTTTATATTTGTCTAAATAATGCATTTTACGAGATTCAACGACACATCGCGCCTTATTACTCTATACCAGGAAAATTAGAGTATTTACAAGTTTTCACTATTCAACACCAAGAGCATATATTTATATTAAATATTTTAGATAGCGAAACGGAAATAAATTCGTTAGATGCAAAATTTAGACAATAATAAATAAGGACTTTCTGTATAGATCTTCTTTGACGGTCGAATATACTTGTCAAGCAGTTATACGGACTGAAAAAAATAGAAATATCATTTAAACTGAGTTACGTCATACATGCAAAATCTTAGATTAAAAGGCTGTGACAGCGTAAAGGAACATCGAATTCGTTTGAGTTAATTTTACATTAGGTAGTTAACGTAGAACCAGTTTGAATTAAAACATCTTAAGGTAACCTTAGGAATCTGACTTTTCACATACTTTTTTTAATATATACTTTTATTTTTCTGAACATTTTGTCACTGTTTCATTAAGAGATCTTGAATGGTTTTGCAATTTAGGACTTGCAATTTGCAACTGAACTATTCAACAATTTTCAAAGATACCTCAATATAATTAATTATATTGTTTAAAAAATAGTTGTTTTAAGTTAATTATTACTAACTTATGACCATAAAACTTCTTTGCAGAAGGATCAGCAGAATGTGTGTGTAACAATCACCTTATCGAAAGAGAGAGCTTAATGTATTTATAACATAACATAACATAAACATAACATAAACGTTCACGCCGTTTATCCCCGAAGGGGTTGGCAGAGGTACCAATACTCCTGAACTCACATGGCAAGCGCCATCTAGGTACCCACGTTTTGCTTAGACAGTGTACATTATTTATAACATTATCTCAGAAAGTCTTATGATAGGGTTTTTTTAGATATTTATTGAGTGTATTACCATTTCAGGTTTTCCCTTACAAATACCTTCCCTATCTTAATATCATTCATTAGTTACCGCTAGTGATTCCACGAGTTTTATTTCGAATGGATTGGTTGCTGCTGGCCCTGTGGCCTGTGTGGTCACTAAGGTTTTATGTGTGAGGGCCGCCCTGGCGGGACAAAGGTGTGTGTACCTAAGCTAAATTGGATTGAGAGGAGATCAGAGTCCTAACAAGGTGACCAGCGGGAGGATTACGACATACAGTATGTACTCGTGCACTCTTCAGGTGGCCTTTGCCAGTGGCATTTAGGGAAGATTAAAATTTAGGGCTTTTCGAACTTGTCGTTCGAGCGTGAGTGGCCTCTGATTAAGCTAGCGGATGATCGAGTCATCGGGAGATCCAAGTAGGGGGGGGGGCGTGTGTTGAAAGAGGACGGCATGTGGAGGGGGGGCGTACCGGCTAGCAGGCGCAGTGGTCGCGCGCCGGGGGGGCGTCGTGTGTGTGTGTGTAGAGTGGGGGGCGTACCGGCTAGAAGGCGCAGTAGTCGAGCGCCGGGGGGGGTCGTGTGTGTGTGTGTGTGTGTAGAGTGGGGGAGCGTACCGGCTAGCAGGCGCAGTGGTCGCGCGCCGGGAGGCGTCGTGTGTGTGTGTGTAGAGTGGGGGGGCGTACCGGCTAGCAGGCGCAGTGGTCGCGCGCCGGGGGGGCGTCGTGTGTGTGTGTGTGTGTAGAGTGGGGGAGCGTACCGGCTAGCAGGCGCAGTGGTCGCGCGCCGGGGGCGTCGTGTGTGTGTGTAGAGTGGGGGGGCGTCGTGTGTGTGTGTAGAGGGGGGGCGTACCGGCTAGCAGGCGCAGTGGTCGCGCGCCGGGGGGGCGGCGGCGAGGGGGCGTCCGGGGCTGGCGGGTTTATGCTGCACGCCGGACTCCGCCGCGTTCAGGTCCAGGCGCCCGTCCTGGATACTCGCGAATATCTTCTTTGCGGTCTCCAGGAACGCTTCTTCTACGTTTTGACCTCTGTGTATGTGAAATTGCAGAACTCAATCGGGAATTCTTAACTGTCATTCCGCTATCAATAACTGCTAAGACATTACCGATATTTTAAGAATGAACTAAGTTAGTAACAAGGCTGACATAAAATAATTCTTTTAAAACGTTTGACATTATAATAATACTTATTATTTGAGTGCAGTGACTTTCACCCTTAGCACGGGGAAAGTTGGTAGTCCTTTCTTATTTTTCATATAAAGTGCTGGCACTACTGAACTCTATATATTAAAAGACCAATTCATACCTTTTCCTGTAACATGTAATGTCTATAAACAACAGCCTTACATTATCAAAGAGATTAAGGTATAATGATATAATATTTTGTTTGAATAACCAACATTTCGTTAATCTATCGCAAAATTCGCAAACAGTAATCTGCTGGACTTGCAGGATGAAATGGGGAAGTCTTATCCTAAGCTAGCATCTAAATGATTTTGAACACTAAAGTAGTGTTTATGATTACATATCAAATCATAGCTTATAGGTAGAATAAAATAGACAATAATTTGCATAGTAATTTGTAACTCACGTTTTAGCACTGGCTTCTACAAACATGAGTCCGTTTTCATCAGCGAACTGTTTGGCCTCTTCATACGTCACATCTCTTTGGGCGTCCAGATCTGATTTGTTACCAATTAAAAATATCACTGTACTGGGGTTCGTCAAGTTTCTGGTGTCGGTTAACCAACTGCTCAGGTGGTTGTAGGTTGATCTGCAAATAGTTTAAGTACCTCAACTATATATATAATAATATGATGTTTTATTAAGAACATAACATACCTATGCGTAGGGGCGCAGTGTAATTAGATTATAGATACATTTTTTTACATAGCATCATGTACACGAAATTTTCCAAACATGAATTAAATGAGTTGTGAATAGCATATCTCAAGGTCATTCAATATATTAGCATAACTTTAATGTAACAAAGTTTTGTAGCCGAAGTGAATTTTTCATGGCGATAAAGTATTAAAATTTCCTGGAACCTCACGAAATTGGAACCTCTCGTTTGAAAATTTATGTAATTTTTTTTAGTAGTGCTAATTATTTATTATATTATTTGATATCACACTAACCCTGTCACACTAAAGTGCGCACAACGCAGTCAATGCAAGCTAAGTCAATCACTTCGTTTGTGCTTTCTCAGCACAGTTTACTGTTCCAGAGTAATGGCGCCAACTCTTCAAATTTTGCTGTGTTACCCATCACTACTCGTACTCTAAACCAGACTGTTTGATGTGCGCCCACGCAAACATATGAAGGGAAAGCCGATGGAAACATAAGACTGACTTGTCGCTGTTCAGTTCTTGTAATTATGAAACAGTTTTATCTGGAGACGTTTTGTTTCGAATGTACGCATGTTCATACGTTTTGTAAAGTGATAGTAGGTCTTAAGATTATCGTGTCTCAAATATACGCAAGGCTTAAACAAAACTACTCTAACACGGAGGAAACGAGCGACACTGAAAAATTATTCTACATACCGTCTCGTGATGTCATACACCATAAGTGCGCCTGCCGCCCCTCTGTAATATGAACGAGTCACAGCCCTGAACCGTTCTTGCCCGGCAGTGTCCCATATTTGCAACTTGATTTTCTGCCCTGCCACTTCTATAATTCTGGTCCCGAACTCTACTCCAATTGTGTGTGGACAGTCTGCCATGACTGCAAAAATATTTATGATATACTAATTGCAATCAGAAATCAAACATCAGTGATCTTGATATTTCTTTGCTATCGTCTGCATTTTTTTTGGCAGGCTACAATTTATAAGAAATTACGTCGATGGGAAGGGAAGCACAAGCCTAGCGTCTTTGGTTAGGCCTATGTCTAGCAGTGGATATATCAAATTGGCTGATGGCTCCCTAGAATGAGCGAGAAATTCGTCTATTGGGCAAAGCTAATTAACGAGGATGAACACCGATGATAGCCAAGTTTTGGCCCCTATCCCTCTCCTCGCCCCACCCAGATTACCCGACACTATACAAAAGATATATCGGATATTAGCCTTTACGCTACACAAACAGTTGAAGAACATCAAGTCATCAGGTGTAGACGAAATTACGGCAGAATGTTTAAAGGCAGTTGGAAAACCGCTACAAAAATCCCTTTAAAAGCTATTTAATATTGTTGTAACTTTAAGAAGGGAGATAATGGCCTCTTGAAGGACGATAGGCCAATGTCACTTCCGACCCATATTTACAAATTGCTTTTGGGAATAATTACAAATAGTCTATCTCGTAATAGGTGATAGATACGCAGAAGAACCGACGTAGCCCAAAGAGTTGAGAAACTTATGTAGCAACGGGCAGGGCATATTGCATGCAAAACCGACGGCTGTTTGGGCCATAAGATTCTGGAGTGGCGGCGGCGTTCTGGACGACCAAGTGTAGATAGATCCCCTGAGGAGAAGGCTGAGTCACCCAAAGAGCAATTATGACGTTGGGAGTTTAGCTAAGTTATCTTATCCGAAACAAGAGAACCATGGTAACTGACATAGCCTCGAAGGTTCTGGATTGGCCGTTACGGGCCTTCCACAAGGTGGACATACGACTTGGTGAAAGTCCCCAGAAGCCGCTGGATGAGGATGCGGAACCATTAAAGTTATACTGGCCAGTAAACCCTGCTGTATACCAACTTATAATTTGTATCTATACTTGGTTAGAAGAACATTCCAATACCGCTATGTAGGATTTTTTATGACCCTGCTAGTGAAGGAGTGAGTCCGCCAACTAGAGTTCACCACAAGGGCAGCACAGGAGTGGTTGTTGTAGAGATTTTCAGTGGAGGCCTTTGTCAACAGTAGGTATCTATTGACTAAATAACAATGATAACTATAATAGAGTATATAATAATCAGCTGTGTAGTATCGGCTTAGAATAGCACTACCCCATTTCTTCTGGTGGGTATACATAAGAGGAAACTAACGGTATTAGGGGCTTTAAAGGGATTTTGGTTGATGCGGTTGGAGACCCATCACCAAGAACCTTTATTTCACCATCTTTTTCCCCATTCAACTTCCAAAAGTGTCTGAGGAATTTCTAATTCCTTAGCTCTGGCTACCCCTTTCTAGGGATTTACAGCCGTGAGTATATGTATGTATGTAATCAAGCTGGTTGCATCTATCCTATCACACCTTTCAGTTAAAGAAATGTTTTGTAAGACAATGTGTACAAAATACATTGAACATTTGTCATTTTTATATATTTGGCATCAGCATTTTAGTTTATTATATAGTTTAATAAATAAAGTTACATAGTGTAAGTAACAACAGCAAGCCTACTACTTCTTCTTATTTTAACACAAAACCACACACTCATTGATGTTGACAAACATTATAGATTATTAATGAAAATCCCAATTTTTTTACATAGTGTTTAAGTGTTAAAAACAATTATAACTTTGAGTTACAACCTGTTCTCTCAGTTCTACCAACTCCAGCAGTATTCATTTCATCATTCAACTGGGACAAATCTGTCACTCAAATATCCATCCACTATCCAAAAGTTTTGAAGTTTTTAAATATATTATGAATGATTAAAAAGAATCATACTTCATATAAGCTGTGTGTAATAGATAAAACTTCTAAAAACTTGTTTCTCATAAATGTAGTGATTCTGAGTTTATAAAAATTTTTAAGACAAAATACTTACACTTTTTTTCAGTAAATTGATGAAGTAAACATGATTTTCCCACACCCATATCTCCAATAATTATGTATTTAAATATATAAGAATAGTTATATGGTCCTGACGTCATCTTGCTATCCAATCTAGAAAAAAGAAACATAACACATGCAAATTATTAAATTGAATGAATAATGTGTATATATAAATCATAGACTGTAAGCACTTTTGCTTTTAAAGTTTTTTATTTAACAAAATATTTTAATCCACTTAAAACTTGTTAGTTAAGTTTAGTTTGTTTTAAGTTTCAAAAAATCTACTGGATGGTTTTATTACATCCCTCTAAAATAACCCTCTCAAGAGGAATTTAAAAAGGTAACCCACTCATTTGTTGGGATGGATGATTATATTAAAGCCTTTCATTTTATAAAGCTACCTACTACCTTTTGATAGGGTTAGCCTTATAAATGAGAAACCCAACTAAGAGGGTCTGTATGCTAAGTTTCCCTTTTGAAGAGTTGTGAAATTTGTCTGCTTGTCCAGTATGATTTTCACACCATAATGTGGGGATATTAATCTTCAAAGGGGTAGCTGACATTACCAAATCTTTTGAAGATCATAAAAAAACTTTCTGTCTGGGCACAGCATTTGCATGTAATGGCACAGTACTAATAGTACATACTACAAGGCCATGCTATATTTGTGAAACTTATGAACTAAATCAATATAACTATATCTTTTAACCCCTGAAATAGTGTCAGCCCTATATAGAAATAACACTATAAATAGTATAACTAGCATTAGTATTAAATCTTGAAGCTCTTTGATGCCAGAAACATCTGGACCACTTTACTTTACTTTGAAGTATAATTCTAAACGGATATATACACATAGATAGCTACTAACTATTATTGCTAGTAATGTCACAATGCATGGAAGCACATCCTCCTAAATTCACAGGTAAGTTTAATATAGAAACTTTATTTATTTAACACCATCATCATAATTTGTATAGCAGTGAAAACTGATTGACTCATTCAACATTGCAGAGCCGGAAGCTAGTGTGTATAATTCAGACAGAAGGTTCCTCTAGTAACGTAAGCAGTTTTAAGTATTCATCAGGAAAAGAAAGGTACTACAATATAATTGAAATGAAAACTTAAGAGCAGGAAAAACTTTTAACTAATTCTGCTAACATATTAAAATAAAAAATAAATAGGCCATTATCTCAATGAAATCCAGCTGTCCACTTACACCTATCGATGTTTCGTCTTTATAAACAACAACGTATCATGCAGAGAATACGAATTCAGAACTTCCACACAATACAAGAAGCGTAAATTATTATTCTGATTTAATCCAATTATTATTTTTTGCTTTAAGTTTATTCTTAGTCCATTGAAACTTATCAATTTATACAAACAATAAAATCACACAGTCACAAAACAATCCTACCTACTTACTTTTTTCTTCACGTTAATTTGATTGATTGATTCCTCACAGACCTTACAGTTATAGATAAGGAAGACATGCGCTAAGGCCACGTTGACACTCTTGAAGTAGGCGTCAAAAACACTTGCTGCAATAGGCTATTAAACAAAGTTTTGAAAACTATCTTACGGTGTTTATTTGTTTATAAGGAGCCCTAATATAATACTTTTCTGTCTTTATTTTAGCTATTTTATTAAAAAATCTAAAAAGAAAATGTAGTATTTAATGTACCGCGAAAACGCGACTTTAAGTAATATGGCGGCTGTGGCTCATATGACGTCAATTCCGCACTATAAACCAATAAGCGAAGCGATACACAGACTGTTTGTGCGCAATTTACGTCATTATAGAAATAGCCAATTACGGTCGTTTTAAGTCACGTGACGGTTGCATCAAAAAAACCTATTTAAGAAGACGGATTTTGGTTAAATAATGCAATACTAGTGGGTAACCCTGGCGCAACTACGTCTCGTCCAATAAAATGAGTTTATTTTGAAATTTTCCGATTAATCACAGCGCAGCTCTTTTGAACTTCTAGTGATTTATTCTGATTGGCCGGTTTGAAAAAATTGCGACCAATCACAGCGCATCTCTGATCGACTAAAGTTTGCGCGCGTTTATGACACTCAAGCAAAGTCTATGGGCCAAAATCGAAACTTTGAAATTCTGTAATAATTAACTTAATCCAGTTACATCAGATATCTGAATTTTGTGCACACCACGGCCGCAAACTGTACAAAACGATACCTGAACCAAATTTCTAGCTTAACTCATCACGTCACAGGCTTCCGGGCAAGAAAGAGGCTTACAGAAATAATATATAAAGATTTCTAGCTTAACTCATCGCGTCACAGGCTTCCGGACAAGAAAGAGGCTTACAGAAATAATATATAAAGATTTTTACCTCGCATTATTACCAATCGCTCTAAGAAAGAAATATTAAGACTGATAAAATAAAAATACTTAGTCATGTGACAGTGTATTCGTACAAAAACGGCGATAGGCCTGCCCCCTATCACGTGAGTACACTGTCTAAGCAGAACGTGGGTACCTTCTCTGGACACTAAATGGCGCTGCCATGTGAGTTCAGAAATATTGGTACCTCTGCCAACCCCTTCGGGGATAAACGGCGTGAACGTTTATGTTATGTTATGTTATGAAGTAAAAGAAATGTATATTCTTATAACAGTCAAATAGCCTATTTCGTCAATCTTTGAACCATGGACGTAGCTAACTGAACACATATTTTTGAGGTTGAAGACAATTGCCTAAAAGAAATGGTTTGTACTATCAAAGCCCAAGCTTATTCAGTGTCCATGCCCAACAAATCAATTTACTTCCAGCTAAACAAAAATTTACATGATAAGAGTGTATCGTGCTACTATGATAAAATTTGTAACCTTGTTTTGTTCGACGATAATCAACTTTTATCTGTGGTTTTATCTTTGGTCTCGTTTCCACCACGGTCTTGCAATTTGGTAAAATTTACTGATGCTGTTCCTTCAATCTTAAACATATTAAATTTATCTCAAAGATAATTAGAAATTATTAACTGCAATATGGATTTGATTTATGGATTTGGTTTTAGAAGAGTCTCTACCCGCTTTGCACCGTGCCCATATCAGTTGCAATAAGAGGAGCTTCCACCACCTGGCGAAAAGAAACAAAACAGTTTTAATTTGCCATCTTGCGCCTTCCTCATTTATCAACTTCGATCTATTGTTTTGGATGGCTATTTGGACTCATGTAGACATTGCTTTATTTCAAAAAGTCCACAGAGTATTCAACTCAGCTGTCAAATAATGTTAATGTCAGATGTCACATGTCACGTTCGAGTGTTGAAGTGAAGTGAGTGACATTTCTTTTTATTCGAGTTGCTGTTTAGGTTAGGCGGCCGAATTGTTGTGTGTTGCATTTATACAACAAAATGGTAGGATTTCAAATAAGTTATCGCCATTTATCTCGCCAATCCGTTTATTTATTATCAAGTTGTTACTTTTAGTGACAAATTACGCCTTATTACCTGTGATGGCACTAATATTTTTTGCGATGTTGATTCCACTATTCACAAGTGATAAAAATAAATATATAATTTCAGGGTAAAGTAAAATGCTCCGAGTTAAGGGACAAAGACAAGAAGGAGCTCTTCAAACAATTAGAAGAGCTTAAAACTGAATTAACAAGCTTACGAGTAGCTAAAGTTACAGGAGGTGCAGCTTCTAAGTTATCCAAAATGTATGTATATTACTTACTATCCTTGTAGCTAGTTGAAAATGATGGGTACTTATTAAATACCCGTTTATATTAATGCAAAACTATTAAAAGAATGTCATGTTTTATGATGAATTTTTGTTGAAATGAAAACACTTGCAATAATTGTTGAAGTACACTAATAGAATATGAATAATAAATCTGGTGACTGAAACTGAAACTCAGCAGACGGTTTGGCGAAATCGAAAAAAAAGAGATCTTAATCTTATTGCCCTGATACATATTTGGAATCTAATAAAATGCATTTATTTGAGTTCTGATTGCTAGCCATTCAAAACTTGCAATGTCTAAAGATTTTTACTATTTAGAGACCTTTTGTAGAGGTAGAGATCTCAATGTAAGAATAATTTAGTTGAACTTGAAATATTTGTTTTAATTTTGGAGGCAGAATCTAAATACATATATCATTAGATATTAAAATATCTAAGTCTGTCAAAAAAATGAATCATAGTGATTTTTTTGGCTATGTAAGTATATACAAACATATTTTGTTTGTATTACTGATTCATTATTAGCTTTCGCAACCCCTAATTGGGGTTGATAGCCATTTATGTTACAAATTTTATACAACATACATATTCTATTTTCATTCATAGTTAATTAAAAGCAAGAGTGAGCACAATAACTGGGAAGCAAGGAAATATGTAATCATAGATGTTCAGAGATTTAATATCATACAGTTAAAAGGTTTTGGGAGATGGGAGAAACTTTTTTAAATATTATATTTTTACATAAATACTATCTCTATCACTAAGTCTTACTACATTGAACCACACAATATGTTTTTTACTATGTATTTCATGTGCTGAAGAGAACATATATCTTGTTTTAGAGATTTTAAGGCTATCTTGGAATTTGATGTTGCCCCAATTTTATTGATATTCAAACTGCAAAATTTAATAACAACAGATCAGAAGTTCTGTTTTGTTCATTTGAATGGTGTGCAGATTACTGGAATAGTATAGGTTAGCTTCAAAGCAATATTTCATTACTCTTGATGAACTGAAGAGAAACTAATTTTGAAAATACTATATTTTAGATAAGCATTCCATAGGCAAAGTTGTTCAGTTTGATGTCTTTAATTGATTTAAAATATAATAAGGGTATGTTTTAAAAACAAGGTCTAGGCCAATTGTAAAGTGAAATCTGTTCTAAACTACATTGTAATAAAACTTTTTGATGCATTGTTGTTACATGCTACTGCTCAATACTTTCTATTAGTGGATTAATAGAAACTCATGAGTGCAAAATTAGACTAATGGTTATGGCAGTCAAATTTTGCAAAAAGATTTCAACAATGAGACATAAATTACTTTTGAAGAAATGGTATGGATTTATACATATACATTTATGATTTGTAGTTTGTCGACCAATGTGTATGTGTATCTGCTGAAGTGTTTCAGTAACATTTCTGCAGATGCAGATGCATGCAAATAATAATTTACTTAAATAGAAAGATAATTCTTGGACTGCCAACACCTAAATTTTAGTCGCCGATGAACACAGCAAAAGGACTCTTATCTATAAAAAACTGTTTTTTGCAATTAAATTAAAAACCTAATCTTTTTTTATACTTGTTAAGCTTGTTATTAGAATTGAATGACATATGTATGTAACCATCCCAATAAAAACAATATTTTTTTAGGTGTATATGATAAGTTATATTAAAATCCTTTTTGTTATTAAATTTTAATACAGTTCTTGTTATGAATTTTTAGTCTTCTAGTTTGGTAGCCGAATCACTATAATATTTTTTTATTGATAATTGCGTTAATGTCATACTATTTTTTTATTTATATGGATACTCATCTAATAGAATATTTTTACATCCACTAGTGTATTTTCTTTTTTATTAGGTATTTTTCTAGGCATATATGTTAAAGTTGTAATATAATGAAATTTGATAGATAAAGCCCTTTGTATTAAAAACTGAATATACCGTAATTTATGTCATGGTATTAAGTTAATTTTGGAAGCAACAACAGTAGCAGTTGCAAACGCAATATATCCTAGGATATTATGTGATTTATATATATATTTTGTATTGAATCTGATGTAGTGTTGGCTTAGAATGAGAGTATGCAATTTAGTATTGCTGTAGTGTCTACTTAGGATATCATTTACCCACTATTTTTGCATGAGGTGATTTAGGGGTTTTGGGCATGATAAGATGCAAGTCTGTTGCTGCTTTTATTAATACGCTGTAACATGACTTGTTTTATTTGTCAGCCATGTATGCTTTTCCTCTACTGTTTAGAAGACAGTGGTGTAGGCCTAATTGAGGATTTAAGTCACAACTTTTTATTGGAGGCAGTGCTGCTTCCCATACATCAAGGTTGTTTAAGGTACCTAATAAAGGTGTTTAAAGTTTTTATCAAAGCAGTAAGGGGTGAACCAGATTTTGTTCAACTGTGGATCAGTTTCTTTTCTTTCAACTATTCTCATAATTTTTCCATGTATTGTTTTACAGTAGATGATAAATTACAGCTGAATTTTTAAGTAAAATATATTCTAACTTGTATTATCTTTCTTTCATTTCTTAGCTTATATTGTTCTGTTTTAATTGTACACAAAGAAGCTCATAAAATTTCAGACTAAGCTTATTGTGTTTTGTTTTTTTAAGTTTATGCATATGAACATAAATATACAGACTCCACGTAAGCAAATATTATCCCCTTTGAATATTTTGTTATGTAATCTTATTTCAAAACTGTTTTTGTTCCAGACGTGTTGTAAGAAAAGCTATTGCTAGGGTGTACATTGTATACCATCAGAAAATGAAGGTGAATCTTCGCAACCATTACAAGAACAAGAAGTACAAGCCCCTAGACCTCAGGCCTAAGTTGACACGCGCAATGAGAAAAGCGTTGACTAAACACGAGGCGAAAATAAAAACACCCAAAGAGATCAGGAAGAAATCTCTTTTCCCCCCCAGAGTGTATGCTGTCAAGGCGTAAAATAAAATAATTTTAAATTAAATATCTTTTTATTTCGCCGTGTTCCGCTTAGAATACCAATACCCTCATTCTTCCCATGGGCCTTCGTAGAAGGCGACTAAGGGTATGGCTGGGCTATTTGCATGGCATGGCTTATTTCTGGCTTTTTTGGTCAGTATAATGAAGTTGGAAATTATTATGAAATTTGTATGTATTTTTAATGCCTGGCGTCACTTGTGAAATTTGCGAGAATGAAATAACATCAGTAGAAAGAAAAACTTACAAGAATTTCTAATAAAAAAATAAATAATGCCCCAAATAATTTACGAGGTACAAATAGCTTATTATTTTGTGGTAAATAAGATGAGGTAACATAGTAACGACCTTGATAGCTCAATGGAAAAGAGCACTGCCTCAGATACTGAGGCAGGCATAAGGTTGGGTGACTGAATTTTACTAATAAATAAAGGAAAGAAAAATTTTGACATTAGCGGGGCCGGGGATCGAACCCACGACCTCCCGGTATACGCCCCCGTCAGAAGAGCGGACTTTTTTTATCCGTTCTGTCATACATACCGGTATAACAAACTAGACTAACCGATTTAATCAATTTTAATTAAAGGCGGTGTGCCCCTACCTCTACGGTGGTTCGCTCTGCGCCCTTTTGAAAAAGGATGGTGGCATAAGACCAATCGCAGTAGGTAGTGTTATTCGCCGTCTTGTAGCCAAATTGGGTTGCCAGTCGGTTCGTGATCAGATGGCACCTATTTTACGTCCGCATCAGTTGGGCTTTGGAACCCCTCTTGGCTGCGAGGCGGCCATTCACGCTACCAGACTATTCGCGATGTCACCTGCGCGCACCGGTGATGTGATCCTTAAAATTGACATTAAAAATGCATTCAATAGTATTGAGAGGGACGTGATGCTGGCCGAGGCTAGGGTTAGAGTGCCTACTCTTAGCCCGTTTCTCGAGCAGTGTTACGTCGCTCCCAGTCACCTATTTTTTGATGGCAATAGAATCGCATCGCGGGTGGGCGCTCAACAGGGGGATCCACTTGGCCCTCTTCTCTTCAGCCTGGCAATCAATGACATTATAAATTCATTGGGCGCGCCGCTCAACGTATGGTATCTTGATGACGGTACTCTGGGTGGTGCGCCTGACGTAGTTCTTAGGGATTTGGAGTTATTGATTCCCAGGCTGGAGGATCTGGGCCTGGTGGTAAATGGTAGTAAGTGCGAACTTTTTCCCTGTAATGACACCGCATCAGAATGCGTACAGGACTTTCGTCGGGTCTTCCCAGACATTAAAATCATCGATCGAGGGTCGTTCGAACTACTTGGAGCCCCTATTTTCGAGGACGCAGTTCCGGTCGCGATTCAAAATAAGGTAAAAATCCTCAAAAAGGCTGGCCAGCACTTGGATCATTTGTCCAGTCATGTCGCGTTTACCCTCTTTCGAAGTTGCCTAAGTATTCCAAAGTTAATGTTCATGTTGAGGACCTCTCCAACGTGGCTTTATCCTGACTCTGTTGCTGAAGTAGATGAATACATTAGGGTGGCATTGGAGCGGATCCTCAACGTGAGCATGGATGAGACACAATGGCTGCAAGCATCGCTGCCAATTCGTCACGGGGGGTTGGGTGTAAGGCGGGTACACGACACAAACTTACCAGCTTTTTTGGCTTCCTCGCATGGGGTGGTTGAACTCGTCGCTAACATTCTTTGTTTACAGGGCGACGAGCTCAACATCCCATTTGTTGGGGAGGCCAAGGAAGCTTGGTCGTCAGTATGTCCCGCAGTAGATCACCCTGAAAAACCCCACATACAAAGGCAGTGGGACGATCCGTGTTGCGAAAAGAGGGTATCGGACATGCTACAGATAGCTACTGGGCCAGATGTTGCTCGCATAAAAGCTGCAGGCCTACCTGAATCTGGTGCTTGGTTGAAAGCTCTACCTTCACCCGGATTGGGCACCGCCCTGGACGATGAGTCTTTAAGGGTGGCAGTGGCATTGCGGCTCGGAGGCAACGTGTGCGATGCACACCGATGCAGGTGCGGGGCAGAAGTTGATGTTCGTGGGCACCACGGGTTAAGCTGCGCTAAGTCAGCTGGTCGGTTTCCACGTCATCACATGCTGAATGATGTGCTCCGCCGTGCACTTGTTTCCGCCGGGGTGCCGTGTGTGCTGGAGCCTCCCGGATTGCTGAGGACAGATGGTAAACGTCCGGATGGACTCACTCTCATTCCGTGGGAGAAGGGACGATGCCTCGTGTGGGACGCCACCTGCGTCAGTACATACGCAGCATCCCACCTACCCAGAGCCACGAGAGCCCCTCGTGCCGCGGCGGAGTGGGCAGCTGCTCAGAAGCACGCGAAGTACCTGGCTCTGAAGGACACGTACTTGTTCGTGCCGTTTGCGGTCGAGGTGAGCGGCGCGTGGTGCGATGAGGCGTGGGAGCTTGTCCGGAGCATTGGACGGCGCTTGAGGGACGTTGGATCAGATCCACGCTCCGTGTCTTATCTGGTTCAAAGAATATCGTTGGCCATACAACGTGGCAATGCTGCAAGCGTGCTAGGCACTTTTACACCAGATATGACACGGGGCGCGTATTGTGACTTGTAAATATTAGTAAGTAAGTTGTAAATTGCATATGTAAATTTATATAAGAAAATAAATTTTAATTTTTTTTGTTTAAGATATTGACATGACTTTTTCTACTTTATTGTGACAGGTACTACTAATATTTAATCTGTGATTGTGACATTTGATATTTTTACACTTTTTTTTAAGTATTAATAAAAATTAATAATACGTTTTTAAAGCCGGTAGATGAACCGCAAATTAGCAATTCTAGATCTGATGTTGTTGATTCTGTTAGTGATATTTCCTCTATTTTTGTTAGCTCGGACCGAGTATTTAAATTACTTAAGTCTTTAGACTTGAACAAATCAGCTGGACCTGACTCTTTATCGGCGATATATATAGTTAACTGTGCGGAAGAGCTAACCGTTCCAGTCACGATTTTATTTAGAAGATCCTTAGATGAAGGCACAGTGCCTAAGATATGGAAGAAGGCCTACATAACACCTATTCATAAGAAAGGTACCAAAAACTGTGTTGAAAATTATAGGCCTGTTTCCAAGCTGTGCTTACTTGCTAAAGTACTGGAACGTATTGTGTATGATACAGTGTATGACTGCCTGAAATGTTCTTTTGATCAACATCAACATGGCTTCCTCAAGGGTCGCTCAATAGTCTCAAATCTTCTTGTTTTCAATGAGTTTGTGACCGAGAACATGAGTGAAGGCAAGCAAGTTGATGTAGTCTATACAGATTACAGTAAAGCTTTCGATCGTATCGATCATTGTATTCTACTATCGAAACTGCACTCCCTGGGAATTCGCGGAGACCTCTTTAGATGGTTTTCTTCATACGTTCAAAACAGATCGCAGGCAGTGGTTCTATCCGGCTATACTTCCTCATGGGTGGAAATATCACCCGGTGTCCCCCAAGGCTCACTATTAGGCCCTTTGCTATTTGTTATTTTCATTAAGGATATCGGATCATGTTTTCTATATTCCAAATATCTATTGTTTGCAGATGACATGAAAATATTCAAAGCAGTCAATAATTCTGAGGATGCTTCTCTATTACAAGAGGACATTAGCAGACTTGATGACTATTGCCTTCGTAACAAACTCGACCTTAATGTCTCTAAATGTTTCTTTATTAATTTTTCACGTAAACGTAGTATTAATTCATTTAATTACCAAATTAAAGGTCAAAATTTAGAAAAATTAACTCATACCAAAGATTTAGGCGTCATTCATGATAGCAAATTATTATTTGATTTACATGTCGATCATATTGTTAATAGAGCATATAAAGCTCTTGGGTTTGTTATACGATCATCTGTGAACTTTAAAAATATGAAAACAGTCAAAATTATTTATTGTGCCTATGTTCGCAGTCACCTTGAGTATGCGTCTCAAGTTTGGAATCCCTGTTATGGCGTATACTCTGATAGAATCGAACGAATTCAAAAAAAGTTGACCCGTTTTCTGACTTTCAAATTTAAACTTACATACTTAGATTATAATAAGCGTTGCATCGCTCAACACCTTTTGCCTCTTCATTTGCGTAGGAATATAGCAGATATCTGTCTACTAGCCAAGATTGCTCAAGGTAATATTGATTGTCCTGAACTCCTCAGTAAAATTTGCTTGAGAGTTCCTTCAAAAAAACTGCGTAGCAATGATTTGCTTCATGTCCCCCCAACCAAAACAAATTACAGACGTAATGCCTATCTTATCAGATCTTGCAATGAATTTAATTATCATAACGATAAACTCACTTTGGATCTATTCCATAACAGTATAGCTCACATTAAGCGATCATTTGCAAATGACTTTTTCTTTTAAAAAAATTTAGTGTTTCAAATTAGCGGTTGCTTCATCTTCATTCTTCTTCATCTTATCATTTGTTTCGGTGCATTTTTCTTGCTGTTGTTTTATTAATTAGTTAAATTCCTTTTTTAGTTAAGCCTCTGTTGTTTTCGATGTTCTTTATTTTTATGCATATGTGGGAGCTTGTTATTGGCCTATTTCTGCCTATGTTATTATTTTATATTGTAAATTTAGCTGTAAGCCCCCCAACGATAATAAAATAAAATAAAATAAAATTAATTATTTGACGTGTATTTAATTCATATAATAATTTTGACTAAGCTATGATTTTTATAAATGTTCAAATTTGTAATTTAACTTTCTATTATTTTTGTAATTAATTTTAAGTATTTTGTTATGATTTTTTATAAATTCGACACAATGTATATTGTAATAAATAATAAATGAATATGAATATACCAGTGGCCTTCTGAATTTGTAAGAATTCGGTATGCAAAGTTTTTTTATTGTATTTATTAGATATTTTTATTCGATAGCAAACCCGAAAATAAAAGACTAATTTGAATATTTTTCATTTAAAATTACTAATTTGAAAGTTATGATAATTTTTTTTTAAGATTTGTTCGATTTTTGTACTTAATGACGTCATCGATAGACAGAATCATGTAGCGACATGCAAATGAAGTGAAATTTTTAATAAAAATGTTGCTGATTGCAAAACTTTTCACGAATTTGTGATCTCAAATGAAATTATTACGATATTATTCTAAACAAACCTATGATTCTCTATATTTTATTAATAAACTGCAAAAACGAATGTCTTTGAAATACCATTAAAGGTCAAACACTGTTACGGTTTTTTGATAAAATAACAGTCATCTTAGCTTTATTTCATTTGATTTCAAGAAAATATTGTTTAAAAACATAATATCTCGAAATAGTTTTGTAATCAGCATCACTTTTATAAAACTTTGCATACCGAATTCGGAGGTAGGAAACGCTAACACTACTTAAAAAGTGTAAAAGAAACAAAGGAAAGAACAATTTCGCACGAGAAACCATCCGCAGGTCGTGGGTTCGATCCCCGCTGGTGTCGAAATTTTCCTTTCGTATATTTATCCTTTCTTTATAAGAAAACCACAAAAAAATTGGGCAAATACTAGAAACCATCATTGACGGTAACAATGCGGTAAAATTTCGTCATTATTTGGTACAATAAAATCATTATTGATACAAAACATCATTTTCGGCAAAATCAACGATTCAATATTTCAATGAATAGTAGTTTATTTAGCGTGTAATTTGTATATTCATATATAATTAATTACAAGCCTAGAATGAAATGGGAAGCTTTGCCGCGTGTTTTTTAATTTTCATTTATTTTTGTTAAAATAACGATTATTGATGATGATGATCCACCCTACACCACCCTACACCACGATACACATGATGTATAAAAACGTCAGATAATTATATTTATTGAGATGCAGAAATCCGGAGATATGAGCCACAATCTGGAATCGCGATATTAACCGTGCGTACTGTGGAGCGCGTCAGTATTTATCGTAACCTATCTCATCGTGGACATGATACATAGGTTCCAACGAAGAAATATCATATCGCCGCGTCAGATGGTCGAGATCGAGATTCGAGATTCACACCATTGTTATAAGTGAAAACAATACTTATACATAATAGACTTGACGTTGGCAAAGATAGAATGTGCTACACGTCACGATTGCCATTCAACTTAATATAAATTTTATAATTTGTTTGGTTGTTTTTGGCTCGAATTAATAAAAAATAGTGGTATTCGAAGATATTCTCTATTTTAAAAAATATTTCTTACTCGTTGTCTTATTAGGCATATTTTGTGATGGATGATCGCCAGGCTAAATTGGATTTAGCAAGGAAAAAGGTATTCGTAAAAGTATTCGTTTCGTAAGGTATAGGTAGCGTTCATAGTTTTATTTACATGTCAAATTTTTATGCGACGTGGAGTATAATAATAATAAGATCATAGCGCTTATCTAATATAATAGAAGATATTAACCAAGTTGAAATTTATAGGCCATTTGGTAACCTGTCTCATGTTACTTGTCTTGAAGGGCATAGTAAAGTAATATCGTTATCAATTACATTTCATTTCATACCGCAGATCTCAAAAACTTACGTTAGTAGTTACAAAAACGTAGTTGTGTCATTACCTAAACGATTTAGCTAAGATTTTAGGCAAATTGTGTGAGCCAAAGTATTAAAAGTATATGAAAAGCTAGAAACTGCGAGTAGAGAGCCTAAGAAAGTAGAAAGAGTTTTTCTCCCTACAAATTGGTTTCCCCTTTAAGGGTTTTATTCATGAATTTGGCTCACCACCTCTGTGATTTCGCTGTTAAGCCATTGGCTTCAAGTACAGAGGTCTCGAGATAGAAGGATACTGCTAGCCTGATTCACCTGATTATCCATGCTTCGGACGGTGCGTTAAGCAGTTGTTCCTGTCTATTATCACCAGTTTTTAGTCTGTCAATCTGCACATTGCCAGCATTGTGGACTAAGGCAAAATCACCCTATATAGGGTAAGCTCTACCCCTTTGGTGGGGACATATTTGGGCTGTGAGGATAAATTTAAGTTTCCATTTCTAAGGGTTTTGAAATTTAGAACAGAAATATATTGGCAGCTTATATATACTGTTATTTTTAAATTTTTCATGAAACAAAAACCTTGAGCTCATATTGTAGATAGAAAGGATTTGCCCTCTTTTTGTAATATAAATACTTTATTTCCCTCTTATTAAAACATTCTAAGGCGTAATACTATGGAAATTGTTAAAATATAAAGTGAAGGCTGTTTCAATATCGGATATTTTGCTAATCTGTATGTCATAGTCTGTATATGCTACTTGCATAGAATTAATTGTTATTCCCAGAAAAGTTGTATGCTTAATAAAATTCTAATATAATATTTATAATTATCCTAGTATTCAATTATCTTAAATAGAGTCAATTCAATTTAATAATTTTAATTTTATTTTCATTGAAACCTAGCTAATTTATAGAAAACCTATGCAAAACCAATGAGATAGCTTTGTTAACATAGTCAAGAGATATTGAAGATAAATTTAAGATTTATGATGTATCATCTGCAAATATAATATTTTGTCTCAGAATATTTTTGTACCATGCTTTTCATTGTTCTGTAAAGTCAGAAATATAGGTATGAGGGACTTCCATGGCAATTTAACCCTCTGTAGCGCCATGTAACATTTCTGTCACAGACCGATTGTCCGCCTACTAAAACTCAAATACTTTTTTAAACCCATATTGCGTCTTTAAAACATTTTTTTAACAAACTAATGTATCGATGTTGTTCATCACAAAAAATGTAGGTGGCTTTTGTGAAGCGTGCTGGCCACTGTTTATCGACTGATCGGACTTAACTACCTGCGGGATTTTGATAATCAGTAAAAAATTGAAAAACGTGTTAAATACTGATTGTTTTCGACAAATTTATAAGGTAAGTACGTAAACATTATGGCGTAATGATAGCTTTTACGTGATTCATATCCTTCGATTAGTTTCAGTTTCAGTCGTGTTTGTACCAGTTCTGTCACATTGCCTAACGTAGTTACTTTTTTCCTTATGAAGAAGCTGATAACTTCAACTCATTTCTTTTCTATTTTTGAATGACTAATCGACGTCTTCGGGATGGTGACATTACCAATATATTACATACATACGAAGACAGTGAAGATGGCATGGAAAATGATGACGATAGTGTTGCGGATCCAGATTATCAAGCTGAGAATGAGTTGGAACTAGAGCAGTTTTCTAGTGATGAAAACGAAGATGATGAAGTGAATGTAGAGGAGATTATTCACGGTTTAGAAGACAGTGGAGGTTCACTGAATATTATAATTATAGGGTATTCAGTTCAGGTGAACTGAATACAGCTTCGCAGCAAAAGGTGGATGGTTCGGATGTTTTACCATTTACTGGACTTGAGCATGGCGAACGCGTGGCTTCTTCACAAAAGAATTAACAAAGCAAAGGGTTTGCAGGATAAAACTTTGAACTCTGCTGATTTTCGGTTTGAAGTTGCAACAACATTATGTAAGCTTGTTGTACCATTAGCTATGAATAGCCGTCGATCCATTGAAAATGAAATTTAAGCTAAACAACACAAAGTTACAGCACAACATGTTCCTCCAGTGGCAATCAGGCAAGATCAAACAGGACACTGGCCCGTTTAGATGGAAAAGAGAACCCGCTGCAAATTTCCAAACTGCTCTGGTGTCTCACAAACCATGTGCGAGAAATATGGCGTAGCTTTATGCTATAATAAGCTCAACAATTGTTTCAGACAATTTTACCTCAGTTGAGTTACATTATTGACGCCGTGTAACATTTCTGTCACACTCCCTTTTACGCTGTTTTTTTCCGAATAATGAATAAATATAAAAAAATCCCGAAACACGTGTCTTTTATTTTCATGTGAGAAACATGTTTAAGCACTTATTTTAAAATTTTAACTTCTTGCACTACAAAGGGTTAAGATCCTTGCAACATAGTTCTACCGATATCAACCTTCCAATTTCTCAAGATATGATGTCATACATTTTAGTGCTTGCTCATCATAACTAATGTTGAAGTTCCAACTTATATACATATATTATTTTCAACTTAAAACAACAACATTGAGATACTGATAGATTATAAAGGTTTGACACACAATGTGTTATTCAATCTCATCATCTCATTTACTATATGCCCCTAGAAGGAAGCAGGAAGAAATTTCTTGAGCCACTTTTGGAAGTTAAGTGGGGAAATATGGAAAAAAAGAATAGGTTGTTAGAGAAGGATCTCTGACCGCATCACCCACAAATCAATTGAAAAGCCCTAAAACCCTTAGTTCCCTCTTACATACACCCATGGGATGAAACAGGGTAGTGCTATTCTAAGCTGACACTACACAGTTATTCAAATTTTTGAAATCCTGTTAAAATGTAAATTCTAATGTAAACACATTAGATTATACTGTAAATTTATTTTAACATAAAACTTTTATATATGGTATGATATTGCATTGCTATGTATAATTCAACAAATGAATTTCACTTACTTGCTTATAATGAATTTTAAATATCATATTTTCTTATTATTTTCAGCTTAAAAACCACCAGGAGAAAAAACTTCAAAATGATTCTAAAAATAGCAGTGCCAACAGAATAATTAATGAAGTTGTTGACAATTCTAATAACACCAATCATGTTTTACCCAACCATGAGAACACTAATCATGTTTTACCCAACCACAAGAACATCGCAGAGCACCATGATCCGGAATTACAATTGGAACAGAAGAATAAATCTAATGATATAAATACTAAAGTGACTGAGCTTTTTATAGCAAAAGAAAGAGACTTCGAATCTAAAATTCATGAATTACAGCAAAAGTTGACACAGCTTGAGTTCAATTATAGTCAACTTTCACAAACTTGTGATGCTAAAAGTAGACAAAATGCAGCTATGGAAACAGAACTTCAATCTATTCAAAGTCAATATTCTAACATTTATGAACAATTGGGTACGAAAAATAAACATTTAGAAGAATACAAATCCACTATTTCAAAGTTAACAGATGATCAGCTCTCATTAACAGAGCAACTTGAATTCACAAAAAATGTTCTGAAACAAAAAGAACTTGAAAACTCATCATTATCTCAACAATTAGATAAATTAAAAACTGAATTTGAATCTATGCAACTTTATTTACAACAAATCACTAATGGTCAAAATATTGTCAACCCTGAAGAACATCAGAATGATGATAAAAGTTTGGAATTGTTAAACACAATCGCAACTTTGGAGCAGAAATTAAAAATAAGCCAAAAAGAAAATTCCGAAATCAAGGCTCACTATGAGCACTATGTCAGTGAGCTAAATGAAGAAATCAATGTATCTGGGAAGAAGCACTTTGATGCCCTCAATCAAATTGAAATTCTAAGGGCTAGAGAGCAAAGCCTTATTCAACAAATTAGTTGTTTGGAAGTGACACTTCAAAATTTAAACAGGCAAGCTAAAATGGTGACACAGAACAATGCAAATCATGATCATTTCTCACATTTAGTTGAGAAGCAGAAGGAAGAATGTATAAATTTACAGGTAAGAGAGCAGATTTAATTAAAATTACAGTTAATTTCCCATGTAGTGCCAGCTTAAAATATCACTACTCCTTTCTACCCAGGGGTGTAGTAAGAGGTGACTAAAGGTGTGGGGTTTTTAAAGTGGTTTTTGGGCAATGAATTGGATACCCCTCACCAATGATACTTTATTTCTACCATCTTGTCCCCTATCAACTTCCAAATGTGGTTGACAAGTTTCTAGCTCTGAAGCTCTAGCTACCCCTTTTTGGGATTTATGGCCGTGAGTGTATGTATGTGTGTAAAGTTTAATGTGTTGGTCACATTAAAATCTGATATCATCAAAGAAATGTTTGCTGAAAAAACAGTGGATTCCTATCTGTAAATTACTATATAAATTACTGACTTTAGGGTCGTACATATTCTATGGTGTAAATGCAACATTCCCAAACGTGAAACACAACATTTAGGGTGCCTTTCCACAAGAGATATGCTATGCAGCTATGCTACAGATTACGTTTGTTATCCACCAATCATATTCCTTGCTGCACATTGCTGTGTAGTGTCGGCTTAGAATAGCACTACCCCATTTCTTCCGGTGGGTGTACGTAAGAGGCGACTAACGGTATTGGGGCTTTTAAGGGATTTTTGGGCGATGCGGTTTGAGACCCATCGGCTACCCCTTCAAGGGATTTATAGCCGTGAGTATATGTATGTATGTATGTACATAGCATAGCAACGGTGGAAACAGTTTCAACTTAGACATGTTTTTTATATGGAAGGATGCGTGCTATAGTAGGATGCGTGCTGTGGATGCGTACTTTAGCTATGTTCCGAGGCAAGTACATACAGTATGCCCGAGTTTTTCGCTGATAGAAGTCATGCCATCGTGGAAGCAAAAATAATAACGGTACAGTTCCGTCCAGCTACTTCTTAGCGCATCTTTCTCGCACAGCTACATAGATTAGTATTGGTCGAAAGGGTCACAAAGTTTCGTAGCGCAGCTTTTACATCTTCGCAGCATAGCTACATAGCACATCTCTGGTGGAAAGGCACCCTAAATCGGCCTTTTAAAATTATTTCAAATCTCCAATATTTTAGTCAAAATAGTAATATTTACTTTAATTTACCAACAAATAATGTTGATTTGTTTTTTGTTAAAGGAAAAATATTTGGAACTGAAAGCTCGTCATGATGAATTAATTGCTTTACTGACTGAAAAACAAAATATAATAACAGAGCTTGAAAGCCGAAGTGCTGATGAAAACGTTGTAAGTGTGTCTAAACTAAATATTGACATAGAAAATGACAAAATAGCTGCGCAAAGAGCTACTGAGCAGAACAAGAAGCTAAAGATAGGTTTACATGAGTTGGAAGAAGCTTTCATTAAAATCGTAAGTATAATGTTAAAGCTTTAGAATGTTCTAGTCGAATCCTACCATGGATAGGATGTTTCTTGCACTACCCTGGCCTATTGCGGGTTGGCAAACATTGTCATTGACAATAAAAATAGTGATAGTCACTGAGACCGAGACGGATGAACGTGCCGCCCTCCAAAACACTGTATAATTTGAATTTTCGAAAAACCAGTTAATTTAACCTAGAATTTCCTATCCTGTTTCATACTGGGTTAAATCTAACTTAATAAGTTGTGCCTCCAGGTAGTAAACCGAATGCTGAACAATCTTTGATTTGATATCTCAGTATATTCAGCATATCGCACGCTTAGTACTACAATGACCTATGTCAAAATTTTGATGCGTTGAGTTACAATGCTACACAGACCTTAAAATCATCCTCAACAACATATGAATACCAGACGATAAAGACCTAAGTGAAATTGAACCCTTTTTGTGTTAAGAATACGGGTGTTTTCTCGTGCCTATGTTGTAGAGCATGCTTTTTAAGGTCTGTGAAGTATTGTAAAAGTGCTAACAGACGATCGAACATGTACGGCGCGCACCAGTGTTCGTGGTACGGGCCGTACCAAAAACGAACGTGTGTAGCGTGGTTCGCCGCACATAATTATTATTAATATTGGTGCGGGCTGGTTCGAAGCGCTTGCGGTGCACGGTGCGATGGTGCGCGCCGTACATGTTCGATCGTCTGTAGGCTAGAGCGCACCGCACAGTGCGATGGTGCGCGCCGTACATGTTCGATCGTCTGTTAGCACTTTAACTCAATTCATAAAAAATTTTACATAGGTCACTGTAGTATTAAGCGTGCGATATGATGTTAGCATTGCAACCATCAGCTTTCTTTCTTATATTTGATAACTAAGATGTTCCGTGTTTTGTTTTATATCTTATATATAAATGAAAGGGTAACACTTTGAACATCCGAATATTTAAAATCTGAAATTCAACATTTAAAAAACGGTTCACAGAATTTACGCATCACAAATGCTTTATTTTCCACAACTTCATTAGTACATAAAAAGAAGAAGAAGAATGAAATGATATCACAGAAAGACTAAATCCAGATTCTTAAAATGATTTTTTTGCTTTTACCAACTATATCTTTTACTAGAATCTCATTATTCCAAAGGTTTAAAAAACCGAATTAACTTAATCTATAGTCTTACAAATCGTAAATCAAGGAAAAAACAATCTTTTTAGCTTAATTTAAATCTTTTTGTTCATAAAAATCTCATGTGAGGATTATTACTAATAAATAAAGAATAAATAATTCCCGCCTGTGTCGAAATTTTTCTTTCCTTTATTTATTCTTTATTTATTAGTAATAATCCCCACATGGGGTTTTCATGAACAAAAAGATTTAAATTATGTGATAGGCGTTTTCAACATTTGCATTCTGTCTGAAAAGATAGACAAGTGGCCTTCCGAATTAGTAAAAATTCGGAGGTAGGAAACGCAAACACTACTTAAACGTGTAAAAGAAATAAATGATAGAAGAATTTCGCGCTGGCAGCCATTGACACGGTGGCTCAATTGGCAGAGCGTCGGGGCGTATACCCGAGGTCGCGGGTTCGATTCCCGCCTGTGTCGAAATTTTTCTTTCCTTTATTTATTAGTAATCTTTTTAGCTACTGTATTCTTAACATTACTTTAAGGATATAATAAAGCGCCGTGCTTTAAACTACAAAATTTTATGTACTAATAGACCTGTAGTGACAGTTGGTGTAACTACACAGAGAGTGATAGCCAGTATATCTAGCTGTCGCCACATATGAAACCTAATGGATGTAGACTTGTTTTGGTGTACTCTGAATGAATTCACAATAGTAGCATTAAACATAATTTGCTACTAGTGAAGAAATTAAATATTAAATTACATATTATGTTAGAATTAGTTATTTTTTATTAATGTTAATAATTTATTATGAATATATTTTATAAGTTTTTATGTTTTTCGATGCCATTGCATTAGGCTGTGCCTGTAATGATGGTTATCATGTATGAATAAATAAATAAATAAATAATGCTGGGTAGCTAGGGTGTTGGCCAAAGGGTTCTGTCTGAAGTCTATTTCTAGGGATAAGTGTTTGAAAAATGTGTAATACTTAATCTTGATTCTTGTTGTTGCAGAGCAAAGACAAACTGGAACTGACCGAAAAATTAGAGGCTGAGAAATTCCTGAATAGAGAATTGACGTTAAAATTAGCAGATGTTGCCGACAATGCAAAAGATCTAAAAATTAAACTGGATGCCAAAGATAAAGAAATGTTAAGACTTCAATCAAGTTACAGAGATCAAGATAATAAAGCAATACCAGAGGTCACCGATCAAATAGAAGAAACTCATCATTGTACCCACAGCACTGATCATAAGGAGGATCACGATGATTCACAGAATTCAAATCATATTGATTGTGAAATAACAAACAATGGCGACACCAAAAAAGTAGAAAATTCAACTGATTTAAAAGATATCCTCCGTAAAGAGGAAGCTATGTCAAAGTTGCAGACGCGTTTCCTGAGAATTATGGATGAGGTGGCAAACTTATCAGATGAAAAGCATAGATTAGAGCACATTATTACGCAGTTGCAGAATGAGACAGACACGATTTGCGAGTACGTCGCGTTATACCAACAACAGCGCAGCTTACTGAAACATCGAGACGAAGAGAGGACTCATCAGTTGAAACTGTTTCAGACTGAATGTGACAAGCTAAAATTTATGTTGTCGGAACTAAACGACATAGTATACAAACTAGCTAACGATAATGAGTTATCTAAGTACTTCGAACAGGACAGTAGGCGAGAAGATATCGAAAGAATACTATGCATTTTACAAGATATGAAAAACAATTTTCTTATTCAAAGCAACACTCAGTATTTAGATATGAAGAGATTCTTTCCATGTGCGTGTTGTTCAGGGAATTTAATTGACGTATGACGAACGGATCACAATATCGAATATCCACCAGGCGTTCATTTAAATGAGTAGTAGACTATTTAATTTTTATATGTCTAGCCATGTGTTTTTCGGTATGTTAAGTAAGACCTTTTGTTATTAGTTATTATACAGGAATATTATTTTATTACTAGTTACGTGTTGGGTTTCAACAGCTAAATAACCCGATAACCTTAATAGTCATCTTGTGCGACACTAACAGAAAAAGAGAGAATAACACTATTCTATAACAATGTTACACGAGATACTATCACCAATCAAACTAATACACCGTGCTTGAACACTTTTAATGACTATTTGACTGAAGATAGAGATCAATCTGATTCGTGGAAATAAGTGTGCATCTTTTGCCTTTGCTGTCGCAACGAATTATTAAATAAAGTAAATGCATTTGCGCATATCCAATAAATGTTGCAGTTGATTACATTCGCATAAAGCGTTAATCTTGTTAATGGAGGTAAACTATGGAAATGATTTCTATCTTTAATACATCTTATTTCTTCCGCTGTTGGTTAAGTTACACCTGTCTTAAATTATACTATATTGTTTATTTAGAAAACTATTAGTCTAAATTTATTAATAAATCCAAAATTCCTAGACATTGTCAATGTGATAGAAATTCAAAGACATTAGTGTGCACAAGTGTTAGAATTTGTTCGCAGCTCATAAATATGTAATATTACCCAATGTGTCCCAGTGAAGAAGTTACAGCAAACTATATCTACCTACCTACATAACTTCAAATCAGCCGACTGGAACGAAGTTTTCCTTCTATATGTTAAATAAGTTTTTTTGATAGAAGTGTGTAAATAAAATAATGGCAGCAAAAATAACTTTCGTTATTGTATAAGCACCGAGCATGCGCAATGTAAAAAGACGTAAGAGGTTAATAAACAGTATAAAAAGTTTAAATTAACTCTGTACAGTTATGATCATATATCTAAATGTTATATATTTTTTGCCTTATGTTTGGTAAGAAGCAATCTAAGGGCTTGTACACACAACTACAAATAGGTGGGTTTACGAATTTCCGTATTATTAGATAGCTAACAGCTAGACTTTAGTTTCACAATTTTGTGTACAAACTCTTACATGCCTAAATTCAGTGCAATAACATTCATTTTATGAGCAAGTTTGTTACAAAAATAATATTATATAGTACCTAAATTTGTAACATACTAATCAAAAAAAGGTTTTGTAATGTCCAAAATGTTTTCCTATATATGTTTAATATTTTTGAATTAAGTCTTATCTTATGTAATACGTATGTATATACAGATAATACTGTTGTATATTAATAATTTGAAATATATTAATAATATATAATAATTAAAGAATCGTTTTCATAATCAACTAGTATTTTATTCTGGCACTCGGAAATGTTCCTACTGTGAAGAATTTTTAAGAGCAATTATGGGAAACTAATGTTTTTAAATATAACCTTTTTATAAGTCTTTCAGACTGAGTTCTAATCTTCAAATAAAAACATCAAGATTTATAGCCTGCTGAAAATCTAAATAACTTGCATAGAACATTTCTGTGTATATTAGGCCAGCCGCAAAGTAGTATATCCTTAGTTATTCAACTTCTTTAGCCATGCATTCATAGATACAGTGACCATAATATATATTGCATCGGGCGAGATAGTCAATTTTATCGGCCTATCACTATATTTCAACAAACAAGTTACACTAGATATAGTCAATACGGAGTCACGAAAGAAACACTCGACTGGAACTGATATTATTTCGCAGTTCACGAAACGATATGGCTAAATGTACGTAGTAACGAGGGTAAGGCTTGGTTCACACGGCATTATCCTGCACGTTTTTTTAACGTACAATCACCTAGGTCTTCAAATGGTAAATTTTCATTCGTGTGAAAAACTAATACCCGCAGTACCCGTATGCGTTTGAACGTATAAGCGGTACACGTCTTTGCAGTACAATCGTCGTGTGAATGGATCTATGCATGTTGTATGGTCACTATTTATACGTTAAGACGTATACTGAAAAAAAAACGTGCAAGACAATGCCGTGTGAACGAAGCCTAAGGCTCAACTCACACCGCAAGAGCGACGAAGGGCAGCGAAGCGCAGTTTCAGTGTCATAAGAATTTTAACTTTATTTTCGTCGCTGCGCTTCGCCGCTCTTTCGGTGTGAGTTGAGCCTAAGTCCAAAATAAAAGTAATATGGCTCTGTGTACTAGGGTATTGGTAGAAAATAAAGATTCCCATACATAGTAGTTTATCATTTATTTTAAAATATAGTAGAGTAAGACATTTTTTAATACCTTCGTAAATATATATTTATTACCTTATTTATTAACGGTACTTTATTTAACAATCTTTTCCCCACTCAAGTTCAAAAGTGGCTAAGGAATTTTATTGAACTTTAGCTTTGGCTACTCTTTTTGGGGATTTTTAGACGAGAGGATGTTTGTTCATATGATATAGATGTAAACATTCATGTATGAAATATGAATCTTCTTAAAAAATGACAAATACTTTTGCTTCTTTTAGTTTTTCGCTGTACTTATTATCATTAGCGTGTAGGGTCGGCTTAGAATAGCACTACCCCATTTCTTCCCGTGGGTGTTCGTAACAGGCGGCTAAGGGTAATGGGGCTTTTTAAGTGATGTTTGGGCGATACGGTTGGAGATCTATTAACATGAACCTTTGTTTTACGATCGTATCCCCACACAACTTCTAAAAGTGGCTGAGGAATTTATTTCTAATGAATACCAGGTGACAATAATGTCACGTGATTTTCAGAAGTATTAGTAAACCTTCGGGGATATACGGCGATTAACGATTGAGTTCTATTTTATAATCATGGATATATATAACCTATTCTTCCGGTAAATAAACACCAAAATAAAACTACATGAATTCAATTGAGCACTTTATTCTTAATTAAGTTTTTTCTAAAACTACAAATTCTACAATCAACACAAACATCAGCTATTAAAATCTATTGAAATTCACAGTAAGCTAATTGCTAGCAATTATATAGTAGGTTAATCCATAAATATGTTGATGGTGGTATATCCAGGCTATATGCAACTCAAATTATATCCGTAAATACTATATTAAATGCTTTGATTATACAAATGAGTATTACAGGATGAATATAAATTTAACCATTTCCATTTAGGTTACCGAGCTTAACTATCTTTCACACAATATTTATCAGTCTGGTGAAGTCACTACATACAACCGAAAAAACGCTGTGTCTTAAACCTTGGTCAAACAAAGAAGGAAGAGTCACCTATAATCCGATGATTAAACATTTAAAAGATTGCTTTTAAAGAGTGTATAAGCAGAACTGATGAATCACAATGAAATGTACAATAAAATTGTGTATTGTTCTTGACCGCCTAGCACCATACAGTTAATTTTTCATAAATAAAGAAAATCATAAAACAAGCTCTATAGCCATATAGCGATTTTTAGTTATGTCGTTACATATATAATAATCATTTTACTTTCGGAACTGGAAACTGATCGCAAATGAATATGATCAATATGTTTCAGTTAAGCTCCTTAGAGTATGAAAGTTCATTGCCTGATCACCGAGACGGCTGCTTTAATGGCTATTTTACTGCTAAAAAGTATAGCATAATTTGAAAACTTATAAAAATAGTGAAGCACGAATCATGACCACTTCATCCTCGCAAAATATTCTAAAATGCTCATTTCCTCAAATGCATATAAATTAAAAATACATTCCCTTTTATCTATTGCTATTTACAAAAGTAACCACCACGGGGCGTGAACATGAAAACCACTAAACTATCACAGTTTTCTATCAATGTTTTGGCGAACAAAACTTAAACTAAGGAGTAACGATCAAAAATGGGAATTTCACATATTTTTTTACCAATATGTACATTTAATCAGCAGTTGTTTCATTGCTATATTTAAAGTTATTTGGTATAGAATTGATTCAATAAAAATAATAATCACGACTAATTTAACGAATTGCTTTAATACACTGACAGATAATTTGGTTGAAGATTGGGGCTTAATCTATATTCCAAAGAACTTGATATACAATTAAACATAGCAAGACAAAGTTTTAACAAATTGCTCATTCAGAAGAATTTACGATATCAACGACTTATCGACGATCAATCGTGTAGACAACGAGGTTTGGATGTTGCTAAACTGTTTCTCATGTATGTGTGTATGTATGGGTCAATTCATAAGTAATGAATCGTTATTTTCGGGTTGTGTTTTATAGTTTAAGTTGGTTGCAGCAATAAATGTTTACCCTTTTTTAATGGCAATGGAACAACCAATGGAAGCATTACCTTTACAATTCAGTTTATTTACGAATTTTCATCACGAAGAACGTCGAAGCACATTTCACACTTAGCACTTATTGATTAAAGTGTACAAGTTGCTACGGGTTTGTATACAGCCATTAGTATTTAATATGACACGCACGACTATTTATAATATAGTATAACTTTAGATAGGTATTTTGTTAAGAATGGTGGTATATGCTTATATCGAGAAAAGTGAGTTGCCAAGTTAAATAGAAGGGCGGAAATAAGATTCAGAGCTATGATATAAAATATTTTCTCATTCCAAATTCCAAATTTATCATATGTCACTAACCCAGGGTATACTTTATAATTGGGCTGTCTCTATAAGATTTTTCTTATACCTCTAGTTTTATCATTCATCCCGTTAATCTGCGTTCATCGAAGGAAGGCAATGTCTAGTAACAGTAATTTAAAATTTGGAAGTTCTTAAAGAGCGTGCTCAAAGCCGCATTCAATCGTATTTTTATAAATTCTAAGATATCTTCAAAATAAAATCAAATTAACGGCGCGTGACCTCCATTGCAAGACACGTCCTTACAATGTTTAATAAATTAACAATATATTTATAACATGTTTATCACATTTACTCCTAAAACTAAGGAATAATTATCCTAGTATTTGGTGTCTTTCTCTAACCTACTCCATTGTTCTGATTCTTTCATGGTTTCACTTTTATCTGTGGAGCATCGATAAAAATAGTTTAGAATTAGCATATATAAAAACAGAGTAACGAAAGTTGAACATGATAAAGAGTATAAAGAGAGACTGCAGGATATTAAAGTCATAAAAGAATAATATAAATAAAATATGAGCTATTACATACAAGTGTTTGGATAGTGGGCTGTGTAGTATCGCCTTAGAATAGCACTGTCACATTTCTTCACAAGGGAGTTCGTAAGAGGCGATTAGTCGGTATAAGGACTTTTTACGTGATTATTGAGCGATGCGGTTTGAGACCCATCACCAAAAACATATATTGTACAATCTTTAACCTTCCAAAAGTGGCTGACGAATTTCTTTTTCTTAATCTCTTGCTATCCCTTCTAGGGATACCCAAAATAGGGTGTCATAACATCAGATACAGGAATTCTTCAACTACTTTTCGTTTTTATAGGGGATAAGGTTGTAAAATCTCCAGCCATATTGTCCAACAACAATTTGAAGCCCCCAATGCCTTAGTCACCTCGTAAGACACCCACAGGCAGAAATAAGTTAGTGCTATACGAAGCCGACACAATGTACCTCTATATACTCTAGTTGTACACAAAAATCTTTGATACACTTTGATTACTTCTATTATAATTAACACCACTTACCAACGAGTGGAATAGCGATGACATGATGTAGGGAGCCGAACATCACTACTCATACTTCTTTGGACTCTTAGACGAACTCTCAGTGGCAAGCTTACCCTGAAAATGTATTGAGTTGTATAATAGTAGTAGTAATGTAGTAGGCCTATGAGTGACCGTTGACATTGTAAAAAAAAATTTCATTGTACAGTAAAACCCGCTTTAGACGATTTTCCAGGGACCCCACCAAAAACGCGTCTTAAGCGAGAAATCGTATTATGCGGGATAGGGAAAATAAAACGAACGTACTACATCTTTTACATTCAATACATTATTTAAAATAATCAATTATTTTGGTTCGACAGTAAGATTTTAATGCATCAGCAATTAAAGAATTTCAACATAACAAAACTTTTGCAGTGCGTCTTTACTTCAAAGAAGCAACATAGCGTTTTAAATCTAGCTGATTATGCCTTAGACGCTTTCTCGCATATTATGGGGCCACTTATGGGCCGTTTTGAAGCTCGTTGATGAAGCCATTCCACCAAACTTTCCTACCACTCGCTTTTTACTTTGAACACTTCCCAATCTGAATCTTTCTTTAGTTCCTTCTCAGTTCTTTAAAATAGTACGTAACGTAAAAAAGGTAAATGAAGCTCAGCAGCTAACTGAGTTTATTCGTTGTTTGTTACTTTTTATCGAAAACTTTCAATATTTATATATTTTTTCAAGTGATAAATGGCTTTTGCTTAATTGTAGTCATATTGTAACAAACAAATGATGCACTACTACAAAACAATCGAAGCGTACGCGCGACAAGTCAAGAAATTAGTATCGGGCAGGGGCGTATTAAACGGGAAGACGATCGCAGAAATGTGTGAAAATATGTTTCAAGTTGCAGGGACTGGCGTAAAGCGGCGTATTATGCGAGAAATCGTATTAAGCGTGATCGTATTAAACGGGTTCTACTGTAATTCTATTTTAATTTGTTATGCCACGAGCAGCAAACCTCGCATTTTTAAACCTGGTATTGTATTCATATTTACCCGAAAGTACTTCTGGTAGGCTAAAACTCCGTAGACACAGAAGACCGAAACCAACATCTGTATAACCAGCCAGACAACGACGTTGCAGACTTGCGCTTGACCGAAGAGCTCCTTCCCGTTCTTGATGCACAGCATAGACTCGGTGACCATGATCGCGCCGTACACCCAGCACTGGGTGCCCACGCGTTTGCAGTTCGGGTCCGTCACGAATATGTAGTACTGTCTGGAAATAACAATCCTTGATAAGAGCTAGCTTGTCAGTCAGAGCTTTATATTTATATAGCATGTATCCTATATATAGAAGGAATGACTTGTGATTTATAGTAGGTCGCAATTAGCTGAGTGTAACAAAAATATATATTGAATAAACGTTAGTAGAAGTTGGAAGGGATGCCAATGAGTGATTTGTCATTAGATGTCCTGATTTTATGAATTATGATATGATATTTTTAAAACTTCTGTAGATCTTAAGATCTGAGGTGAGTCTCTGAGGTTAATGCTATAATGTTTAGGTTTGATTTGTTGTGAGTACATGTATTATGTACAAATACGTTACCTGACAGATGGCGCAACAATAACTCCGACTAAAAGTAATCGAGCAATGACTAGAGGATGCGATGGCGGCATTTCAAAAATATGCTTCAGGAAAAATGTGTTGAGTTCAGATATCTGCCAAAATACAACCAGTTGTGCTAAAGCAAAGAACCTCATGTAGGTGCAGGTGGGGTCTAGCCATCGGACTGGGGTCCATTGAACTGGCGTGAACTGAAGAATAGCCCGTTTGATCTTGCCTGTTGTTGATGAAATATCCCTAGAAAATAAACAGACCAATATAATTCTAAATCATATCTAAAATTGATTTGACAAAAAAAACATAACAGAACAATGCCTTACCTTATACTGACCCATTTATACTCTCTCATTTCCAATACTTTGCATATTTTTAGACCACACCATATGCCAAACCCATTGCAAACAAGAACATCAAGAATCAGAGAATCCCACCAACACTCCAAAAAATTGGGCAGCAAGTGTGCAAATGCTATCTCAGTGATCTCCCACATAATGGAAATAGCCCACAGTAATCCAGCGTGACGGAATAAAACAGCCTTAAACATCCATCCAAAGAAATGTCCCCAGGCAAACACATCGACATGAGACCAAATTTTGGCTATGCTTATATCTGAACAGTTGACAGCATATTCCTGAAAGAATAACAAATATTATTTTAAATCTTTTTGTTCATGAAAACCTCATGTGGGGATTATTACTAATAAATAAAGAATAAATAAAGGAAAGAAAAATTTCGACACAGGCGGGATTCGAACCCGCGACCTCGGGTCTTCGCCCCCGTCGCTCTTGCCAATTGAGCTACCGTGTCAATGGCTGCCAGTGCGAAATTCCTCTATCCTTTATTTCTTTTACACGTTTTAGTAGTGTTTTGCGTTTCCTACCTCCGAATTTTTTACTAATTCGGAAGGCCTGTGTCGAAAAAAATTTTCTAGCGGTAGCTCGGTAGCTCAATTGGCAAGAGCGACGGGGGCGTAGACCCGAGGTCGCGGGTTCGAATCCCGCCTGTGTCGAAATTTTTCTTTCCTTTATTTATTCTTTATTTATTAGTAATAATCCCCACATGAGGTTTTCATGAACAAAAAGATTTAAATTATGTGATAGTTAGGCGTTTTCAACATTTGCATTCTATCTGAAAAGATAGACAAGTGGCCTTCCGAATTAGTAAAAAATTCGGAGGTAGGAAACGCAAAACACTACTAAAACGTGTAAAAGAAATAAAGGATAGAGGAATTTCGCACTGGCAGCCATTGACACGGTAGCTCAATTGGCAAGAGCGACGGGGGCGTAGACCCGAGGTCGCGGGTTCGAATCCCGCCTGTGTCGAAATTTTTCTTTCCTTTATTTATTCTTTATTTATTAGTAATAACAAATATTATTATTAAATATAAAGATCAAATCAAGTACACACTATTTATAGAAGAGTTCAAAACTCATATATGCTTAGGTTTTAGTAATTACATAATGGGCCTTTAAAGTTAATATAAACTAAATTTCAACTGCTGGACATTTTATAAAAGTTTATCAGAAATTATAGAGAGAAACAAAGCGGTCAGACATATACATCCGAAAGATAACAGGACCTATTTCAGAGAAGTTAAGTGAATTTTACTCAATAGCTCAGCAGCAAGAGCTTAGTTATAAATGCAGGAGACATGTATAAGCAACCGTGATAGCCCAGTGGGTAGAACACTCGGTTATCGTGCAAACAACTAGTGTTCAAATCCTGGGTTCGGGCCTACAACAATTTGTCTTTTCTAAAGACATATGTGTGGTTAATTTATCATGGTTGTTAACGGTGAGGGAAAACATCGTGAGGAAACCCACATGGCTGAGTTGTACTTAGTCATGTGACAGTGTATTCGTACAAAACGGCGATAGGCCTGCCCCCTATCACGTGAGTACACTGTCCATGCAAAACGTGGGTACTCTGAACACCAGGTGACAAAGTCACGTGATGTTCAGAAGTATTAGTACCTCTGCCAACCCCTTCGGGGATATTCGGCGTGAACGTTTATGTTATGTTACATGTATAGGAATCCCAAATCGGTACTCCGCATCCGTATCATTGATAGTGTCATATCATGCAGGGTTATTATTACTTAGGAAATGTATTAGGTGGGAAGTCACATAGCGGTGATTATTAAGCCATGCATATGTGTATGTGTCATGTATATGTGTATCCATCCAAAGTGGAAATATGGTTGTTAATGTGACTGACAGAGAGTACTTATAGTAACATCAATAAAACTCACTTTATCCATGTCAATGTGAAAATTTCTCAAATTGGGATCAATCCAGTACATGATTTCATAGACAGAGTTGTAGCTCTGGAAAAGCAGGAACAGCAAAGCCAGAAGGTACAAAACAGACATGCCAAATACAATTCTCCAAACTGCTGGATGGGGTCGAGTAAAAGGTCCATTTGGAAAAGTTAAAACTGATATTATCAGGAAAAAAAATACAACGCAGCAAACTCCAGCCCAAATGTTTTCTTGAGTGTCTGATTCATTTCTGTAAATATATTGCTTGATAAGATCACAATATCATAAAATCAATATTTAATTAATCCTTATATTATAAAATCATTTCCTAGGTTTCAGTTATTCTTATAAAAAGTGAAGGTGGGGTATAGTAGATTCTTAGAAGCTTTTTAGTGATGGCTAACAATTGTACCATAGGTATTGTATGAGGCAGCTAAGGTAATGGGGCTTTTTGATTCAGTGATTGTTGGCAATGTGGAGGCTGATGGGTCTGACCAATTATCTGTCACTTTACAATCTTATTCTAAAGCTATAAGAACTGGCTGTCCCTTTTTGCTATAAATAGCCGTATATATATGTATCTATGATAGAAACAAAGATCAATTGAAAATTAAATGAGCAAAACACAGCAAAGCCCTTGCCTAGAGCAATAGTTTAAATTTTTGCATCACTTTTCGTCTGGTAGAAATTGCAATCTTCTAACTTACCTTACAAATGCTGTGTAAATAACTCCTGCGATAGATACTGCTAGCAGAGTGATTGTATGAGGTTTATAAAAGAATTCTAATGAAATATCATCAACTGGTCTTTCATTTATAGAGCTGAAAGCATCACTTGGATTTATGTAGTTTCCCTCAGGTTTATTTTTCATGGCTACTTATTATGTTACGGATCTCTTTGCAGTAAATAAGACGAATTAACTTAAAAATAAATTAAATTAAATATTTTTTTGGTTTCCTTAGAGGTTATGATTAGTGTTGTCAATCAACCGACGATTGATGTGATTGATATTGAAATTATTGAATTGATAGTCAAATATCGATATCGATAGTGAGTCGTTATGAGTTATGAGTTGAGTTTATCTTTAGCATAATATCTATGATATATGTGGTTAGTAAGTGTAAGGTATAAGTGGCAAAGTGACAAGATTATGGTGAAAAGCAGTGATTAGGCTTATATAGAAGGGAGATTTGGGATGTAAAATAAAGTAAAGCAAAAGTAAAAAATTATGCCTGATTCATGATGATACAACAAACATTGATAAATGGATCAAATCTTCTCTTTAAGGTATTCAGGACTTTCTAGATTTAGTGAGGTCGTATGATTGCGTACTTTGAGAGGTTAAACGGGGAAAACATGGACTGGTTCGGTATCTCTAGGGGTTTCCGAGAGGGATGTGTAACTCCTCCGTGGCTTTTCAATTCCTAATGGATGATTGTCTGATAGAGTTGCGTAAAAGTGATTGTGGACTGCGGACGGGTGGATTCATCATCAAATGCCTCTTATATGCTGGTGATCAATCGTTATTGCATCGTCGGCTGAAAAGTTGTAAGAGATGATGAATATTGCATGTGCGTCATTTGAAAGAAAGGGAATGAGGGTGAATGTAGATAAAACCAAACCATGGTTTTTGAGAGAGTGGAGAATATGACTGAACTAGCTTTTTGCCCGCAACTACGTCCGCTTGGACTACATTTTTTGCATCCAGTTTACATCCAAAATACCAAAACACTATCTAACTACACTAACTTCTGTTTTTTTGTATTTATATTCCCGTGGGCGTTGTAATAGATATAAAGAACATTGAGACTTTTTAAGTGATTATTGGGCGATGCAGTTGGACGGTTGGGCGGACCCCATTCAACTTCCAAAAGTGGATAAAGAATTACTATCTCTGGAGCTACGGCTACCCTCTTTTGGGATTTATAGCCGTTAGTATATTCTCATGATTGATTGATGGATGAATTTCATACATTCCTTTTTGTAGTTGTTATATCAGTCAATCGCATCAAGATTAAAATTTCTAGATACATTGTATTTATAGATCAAAAATCTGTATAATATATTTCAAACTCTTAGGGGATGAGTTCCAAAAAACCTTTTTAATTGTTCATAAGAAACATGAAACAAACCATTTTGTAACCAAGTTTCTATGTTCAAAAATGAAAATATCTTGAGTAAGTATGTCAGTTTGGCGACCCGGTGCTGCCCCCTACACTGACTGTTGGTGATGTGTGAGAGATTGCAATCATCGGTCAACAGATGGCGTTACTGAATTAACATTGAGATATTTACTATTATTTACAAACTATGCATGCTGAGGCTTAAACAGAATATTAATTTATGCGTAAGTAAAACATAATATATCTATGAGAATATTAGTTAAAAATAGTTAAAAAACCAAAAGCTATAAACATATAACATATTCTCAAACCTACCAAATGAATACGCAAAATTCATACAATATACTTTCAATTATCTTTATTCATACATATTCGCATAGTTGAATGTGAAAAAGAAGGATTAGTGCATCCTATTATTCTAACCTAACACAAAAGCAAAAAAGTCTCAAAAAGACTTTAATCACCCGGGATTCGAACCTGGGTCATCCGTTAGTTTAGTTTTAAACAATCGGTATACAGCTACGCCACAAAAACATTAGTAATTATGTCAAATTTGTGATTTGGTATATATCTAGTAGCCATACTATTGACAAACAATTAAATACATACATACATACATATACTCACGGCTATAAATCCCTAGAAGGGGTAGCCAGAGCTAAGGAACTTGAAGTTCCTCAGCCACTTTTGGAAGTTGCGTCGGGAAAAGATAGTGAAATAAAGGTTGTTGGTGATGGGTCTCCAACCACATCGCCCAAAAATCCCTTAAAAGCCCCAATACCGTTAGTCGCCTCTTACGTACACCCACCGGAAGAAATGGGGTAGTGTTATTCTAAGCCGACACTACACAGCAATTCATTAAATGGACATTTATTTTGATGTTATTTTTTTCAAAAACACTATTAATGAAGAGTCTGATAAAGTCGGTCGATGAGAAAAATTCATGGTGTAAATATGGGGAGCAATAAGTTGTTGATGTGAGAGAGATTGCGATCATCGGCCAATAGATGGCGGTACCTACTGAATTAAAATTGAGATATTTACTATTATTTACAAACTATGCATTCTGAGGCTTAAACAGAATATTAATTTATGCGTAAGTAAAACATAATATATCTATGAGAATATTAGTTAAAAATAGTAAAAAAAAACAAAAGCTATAAACATATTCTCAAACCTACCAAATGAATACGCAAAATTCATACAATATGCTTTCAATTATCTTTATTCATACATATTCGCATAGTTGAATGTGAAAAAGAAGGATTAGTGCATCCTATTATTCTAACCTAACACAAAAGCAAAAAAAATACGCAAAAAGACTTTGACCACCCGGGATTCAAACCTGGGTCTTTCGTACTTAGTGTTTACCAAACGGTATACCGCTACGCCACGCAGACATTTGTGTAAATCTCAAATTTGTGATATGCTATATATCTAGTAGTCATACTATTGACAAATAATTAAATGGACAATTATTTTGATGAAAATGGATGAAACCCTTATTTTTTCCAAAAAGACTATTAATGAAGAGTCCGATAAAGTCGGTCGATGAAAAAATTAATCGTGTAAATATGGGGAACCATATAAAAGTTATGTTTTTTTATGCTCCTGTGGGAACCCTTGTGAAATCCGGGATAAATCATATCCTATATGTTGGCCAGGTGTATAACCTACATTCATGCCAAATTTGATCAAGATCGGTCCGGTAGAATTAACGTGATGAACGGACATATAGACAGACAGACAGACAGACAGACAGACATTTTTTTCAAAAATAGCAAATTTTGCTTCAGTATCGAAAATAAAACATATTCCACCGGTTTTTATTTTTTTTTTCTTCAATGTACAGTTTTGACCTCGTTACAGTCTTATTATAGTATAGATAGATAGATAGATGTGTGAATGAAATTTTGTATATTTGGGAAGTTTGTTTACTAGGTATGGAAAGTGTGATGAAGATGTCGAGAGAAGACGGGCAAAAGGTAATGCGATTTATGGAACACTGAATAGTCTAATGTCTTGTCAGTCGGTGTCCGAAAAGGCCCAAATGACAGTCCATGATGCTGTTCTAGTTCCTACGCTTATGTATGGCAGCGAATGTTGGGTCTGGCCGAAGAAGCATGAGAGCGGAATGAATGCAGTAGAGATGAAGACTCTCAGAAAAAAAAGAAATGTTAGTTATGTGATCGAGGTGAGAAATAGCGTGATTCGTGAAAGGTGCGGTGTGAAAGATGATATTGTAAAAAAGATAGAAAAAGAAATGTTGAGATGGTTTGGGCACATAGAAAGTATGTATGACGGTAAATTGGTGAAAGAGATCTATAGAGCCAATGTGGAAGGTAGTATTCGTGGAAGACGACCTCACAGGACACATTTGAACCAAATAGAGAGTGTGCTCAAAAAGGCAGGTTTCCGAAGTATTAAAAATAAAAGAGCATGTGTTAAATTATGATGGTTACGAAAGAAGCAAGAGATGTTTGACAGGATCGAACAAAGTGGCAATCGATAGTCTCTGCTCTCTCTGCTCTGTTTGGCCACGGGATAGATAGAAGTAAATTTGTAAAAGACGGTGGGTAATTAAATGGCCAGTGTGATAAAAAGGCAGGCTTCCCAAATGTGAAGAATAAAAGAGCATAAAAGGTTAATAAAAGTTACGTACATATAGACGTTTACGACGATAGATAGTCTCTGCCTATTCCAATGGGAACTAATGGCGTGAGATTTTAAAATTTCGTTGGACCCACTTTGGAGGGATCGGTAATGAAAAAGGGAATTCCCCATAGCTTTTAACTTGGCATTATGGGCGTAGCCACGGTAGAGCATGGTGGGTATCTTGCCCCTTATCAAACCAAAAAACATATCTTTAAGAAATTACACAGCTGGCTGCGCCAGTTCTTGGCATATTCAAATTTCTGATTTTCATTAATATTTTCTTCCCGGGTCTACCAGATAGTGGTTCCCGCGGTAAAGACTACTTTTGCTAGACAAAACGGCTTGTCGGCTTTCATAACGGTTTACAATAAAATGGCACAAAAAGGTATTATTAACAAAAACGACCCCACCTACCAAGTTAAATTAAATAAACAGGTTTAATTTAACTTGGTAGGTGGGGTCGTTTTTGTTAATAATACCTTTTTGTGCCATTTTATTGTAAACCGTTATGAAAGCCGACAAGCCGTTTTGTCTAGCAAGGTTGGTGGCTGCTGGACGCAAATTACGATGACACAGAAAGCATTCTACATTCCTGCATATAATAATTTATTTGTATAACATATTCTTCTTCTTATTATTATTATTTTATTTTATTTTCTTAATTTTATTATTTAATTAGTTTTCCTACATTACTAACCCAATAACCCTCCATGTAAATATTTTTCCTTTCCTTTAAACTTAAATTTTCTTAAAAAATATATTTTGTGTAATTCAAATTCAATTGTGTATATTTCAATTAACAGTGTAAATATAACAATACTGTCAACTGGTTTCCCAAAAAACAGGCTTGCCTAGTTTGGGAACCCCTGTTCAAATCTGTACTGTAAATATGCCTTAGCAAATAAACACTTTTTTTTTTATTTACTTATCACTATCATTAAAGGAACAATCTGAGACAGTTACGTTTGCAGTTGATGATGATACGTCGCCATTTTTTTATGAATCGAGATCCTCCTAATTCCTTGACGATGTTAGCAAAGCTATATAAGCATTGACTCTGCGTTGGTTTACAGTAAATAACTTACCTCGTTTTTAATACCAAAGAAGATAGTGTGATATAAACATAACATAACATAAACGTTCGCGCCGTATATCCCCCAAGGCTGGCTGAGGTACCAATACTTCTGAACATCATGTGACAGCGCCACCTAGTGTCTAAAGTAGGTGCCCACGTTTTGCTTAGACAGTGTACTCACGTGATAGGGGGCAGGCCTATCACCGTTTTTGTACGAATACACTGTCACATGGCTAAGTACAACTCGGCCATGTGGGTTTCCTCACGATGTTTTCCCTCACCGTTAACAACCATGATAAATGAACCACACATATAGATATAAAGAACATTGACACTTTTTGAATTGAGAGATTATTGGGCGATGCAGTTGGAGACCCATTTGACTACCTTTTCCCCATTCAAATTACAAAAGTGGATAAAGAATTACTATCTCTGAAGCTGTGACTACCCTTTTTGGGATTTATAGCCGTTAGTACATACTCATGATTGATTGATGGATGAATTTCATATTTTCCTTTTTGTAGATGTTATATCAGTCAATCGCATCAAGTTTCAAATTTCTAGATACAGTATATTTATAGATCAAAAATCTGTATACTATATTTCAATCCCTTACGGGGTGAGTGCCAAAAAACCGTTTTATTTGTTCATAAGAATCATGAAACAAACCATTTTGTACAAAGTTTCTATCTTCAAAAATGGGAATATATTTAGTAAGTATGGATAGCAGTTTAGTGACGCGGTGCTGCCCCCTACACTGATGTTGGTGATGTGTGAGAGATTGCAGCCAATCAGTCATCGGTCAATAGATGGCGGTACTAAATTAAAATTGAGATATGTGCTATTATTTACTAACTATGCATTCTGAGGTTTCAATAGAATATTAATTTATGCGTAAGTATAGCATTAGTTAAAAAATAGTTAATAAAAAAGTTATAAACATATATAATATAATATCTTAAGCCGTGAGTATATGTATGTATGTATGTTATAAACATATTCTCCACCTGAAAAGGTAGACAAGTGGCCTTCCGAATTAGTTAAAATTCGGAGGCAGGAAACGCAAACACTACTTAAACGTGTAAAAGAAATAAAGGATAGAAGAATTTCGCACTGGCAGCCAATTGACACGGTGGCTCAGTTGGCAGAGCGTCGGGGCGTATACCCGAGGTCGCGGGTTCGATTCCCGCCTGTGTCGAAATTTTTCTTTCCTTTATTTATTCTTTATTTATTAGCCATATAAAAGTTATGTTTTTTTTATGTTCCTGTAGGAACCCTTGCGAAATCCGGGATAAATGATATTTATTGGCCAAGTGTATAAGCTACATTCATACCAAATTTGATCAAGATCCGTCTGGTAGAATTAACGTGATTCCACCGGTTTTTTATTTTTTTTCTTCAATGTACAGTTTTGACCTCGGTACAGTCTTATTATAGTATAGATAGATAGATATAGAAGATAGATAGATGTTGCATTCGAAGAGATTTAAGGCTAAGCTCTGAACCGTATACTTCGTGTATAAGTATAGGGAAATATCGGATATTTAAAGAGCCCGTAATGAATATTTTGCGTGCGTTAAGTTGGCGTACCATGAAGCTGTATCGAGCTGGTTACTATGTCAAAAAACTCTGCCTAAATAGTGCCTAATTAGTGTAAAACTAAAAAAAATAGTGCCTCTTTAGTTTAGGAAATAAACACCATTTTCACTGTGTACGCTGGCGTAACGTCAAGCTAGCGTACACATCGCCGTACTCGAAAACGGCTAATTGTAAAGCAACAGTGTTTACACGAAAAAACTCTTCCTAAATACTTCTCCCGTTATGCAAAATTTCATAACGATTGATCTTGTAGGAACAGAGATATTGAACAATACTTTTCGATGACATACCGTCCTGGCGTCATGCCAGCGTACACAAATAGTGCTTATAGAAAGGGACCTTTTCTTTTAGTAAACTCTATATGTATAAATAGTGCGTGAAATTCTGCCTCTCGTAGTGTAAAAACTTTATGCAAATACGCAGTGGATTAATTAAAAATTCTGTGTTAATTTCTGTTCATAGTACAGGTACAGGTATGATGAAAAGTGCTTTGTATTTTTTTTCTAAAAATTATAATTGAAACTGAAACGTGGGTCAAACACCAATCTATGAGAATTTTAACTTTATTTACCTATAAATACAGCTCGAAGTGCAAATGAAATAGTAAAAAAATGGAAAAATAAAAAGAAATAGGTTTATCATAAAACTTATATTTAATTTGCCATAAACAACTAGGTATTAATTATTACAGTACACAGTACATCAGTTCATTTTTTTGGTATTATTTTCTTGGCCTAAATGGCCTAATAGAACATATAATGTTACTGTAAAATAAATAAGTACCTACGTAAAAAAATCATCCAACAGGAGACGGGATATGGGATAATTTGGACAAAACTCAAAAAACATTCACTTGGTCATCCAGTTAACTCGAATAACTTAATTCGGATTAACTTGAGTTTGGCTTTTTCCGAGTTGGTACATCACTACCCGTCGCCTGCGCTTGTTGATCACCCCCACCCCACTGCCTGCTGCCAACCCAAAGTTCAAACGCGAGAGAAAAAGTATAATAGTCCATTTCACATTAGCATTTAAAATTATGATTTGTTGTAGGTAAAGATACTTATTTAATTTATTTATGTCAAAACACATCATGCTTAACAAGTAACTTCTATTAGAAAATAACGCTATATTTCGGCTATAATTACCTACATAATTTCATTAATTATACATTTTGATCGCGTCTGTACATCTATTAATTTGTTCCTAAAACTTAACATAGATTTTTCAAATCTTTCCACTGCGTATTTGCATAAAGTTTTTACACTACGAGAGGCAGAATTTCACGCACTATTTATACGTATAGAGTTTACTAAAAGAAAAGGTCCCTTTCTATAAGCACTATTTGTGTACGCTGGCATGACGCCGGGACGGTATGTCATTGAAAAGTCTTGTTCAATATCTCTGTTCCTACAAGATCAATCGTTATGAAATTTTGCGTAACGGGAGAAGTATTTAGGAAGAGTTTTTTCGTGTAAACACTGTTGCTTTACAATTAGCCGTTTTCGAGTACGGCGATGTGTACGCTAGCTTGACGTTACGCCAGCGTACACAGTGAAAATGGTGTTTATTTCCTAAACTAAAGAGGCACTATTTTTTTTAGTTTTACACTAATTAGGCACTATTTAGGCAGAGTTTTTTGACATAGTAACCAGCTCGATACAGCTTCATGGTACGCCAACTTAACGCACGCAATATTTTAGCTTTTTATTCATAGTAATTACGCCTTCAGGTAATCACGGCGAAATCAGCGGCTGTCAAACTATATAGTTGTTTGTATTGCAAAGGAGGTGAACCTGATCTATTCGCTAAGCCTAGAATATTAGCTTATTAAATTGGTCCCTGTCCAAATTTATGAGAATTTTACAGAATATCGAAAATAATATTAATCTGTTCAGTAAATAATAATAATATCATTTAATTTTCTCGTGATGAACGTCAAAGTAACGAATTGATATAACAATTATTTTACTACAGTGTATGTATAAAATTAGTTACCATTGTTTGTCCTTAACATACATACATACATATACTCACGGCTATAAAGCCCTAGAAGGGGTAGCCAAAGCTAAGGCACTAGAAATTCCTCAGCCACTTTTGGAAAGTTGAATGGGGAAAAGATGGCGGAATAAAGGTTGTTTGTTGTTGATGGGTCTCCAACCGCATCGTCCAAAAATCCCTTAAAAGCCCCAAAACCGTTAGTCGCCTCTTACATACCCCCACCGGTAGATATAGGGTAGCGCTATTCTGAGCCGACACTACACAGTGAAAAAAGTAGTGTTTGTCTTTAAATGTAGACAAGTAAGGGCCGAATCAATATTTTTCCAAAAAAGGAAATATTTAGGCTTTTTCGTATTAAATTATAAATAATTATTATGTATTATATAATGTAATTAATTATGAAGGTAGTCTGTATTAATAATTTGATAGTACTGTAAAATGACAAATAACATCTCAGTCTTCTCGTGATCACGATACTGAAAACTTTTCGAAACGTCGGGTTTTAAAAAACAATGTAATAACACGCGATTAAATATCCGAAAATCAATATTTGATTTAATTGTAATGTGCAATCGTGAAAGTCTTAGAAAACACAATATATTGTCTATATTTACCCTATATTTATCATCTCTTGCAACTCTTATACCTATGATGTAAGTAACACTTGATCACTAGTGTATAAGCGGAATCTAATGAAGAATCCAATCATTTTCGAATTTATGGAAAAATTGACGAGGCCAGGAAAACTTGCACGTCCCTGTAGGAGACTCCGGGAGATCCTAAAACTGTTAGTTGTCCGAGTGCAAAATTGTGTATATTTATTTGTAAAAATGTTATTGAGTTTACTGTTGTACGCATGTCATTCTGTTGTACGTGTTAAAAAACACACTGCCGTCAAAGGAATCAAAGAATTAGCTTGTAAGACGTCCGCTAAAAGAAATGGGTGAGTGTTATTCTTGGCCTGTCAGTAATATATAACCTGTGGTATACTACTACACGCTCCTTAACTTTCTTGTCAACTTCTGTTTACAAAAAACGTAAAAAAACGTTAGTAAAATTTCCTGTTAAATAAATTAAATAGTCAATTAAAGTTTTTATAATCTTAATTTTATAAAAAACTCTACTTGGGTTCTACCTTGATGAATTTTGTCATTATGCATTACTGGATCTGTATAGTTTTCTTGCTTCGTAGTTTTTAGATCCTTTTTACGATCCTTTAATAACGCTTGATATGATGCAGCAGTCTGAACACCTTTAACAATTGTATAGCCTCGGGCCAAAAATAAGCCATACTAGCGAAGATAACACAAAGCCGTAGTACATGAACTTCGTAGCATGTAAATGGGGTCAAGCAGAGAGACTTGCAAGATTCATACGTATTATACATACGTCATTAGTTGCAAGTGGGTAGTCCATCGCCAGTTTTGAAAAGTTTTGACAAACCTCACGAGTTTCGTTCACGTTCATCAACCTTTTTTAACCCAGTTAACGGATTACATGAAAGGATATTTGTTACTCCCAACCTCCACTATTAAAGGCCATTTAATTATTTTTCTTCGATGGTTCGATAGATTTTATTTTACCGACCGCTATTTGTCTTTGAAAAACTGTCTCCATATTTTTGTAAATTATAACAATAAAGAGTTTTCTATTAAATTATATACGAAAAACTAAAAAAAATATTACAATTAGTATACGATAAAATTATTATCGCGAGTAAGGGGCTCTTCAAGATTTTGTTGGGCGATGTTACTGAGGATCCATCACTTCAAATCTTCACATCGTTTATTTTACAATCTGTTCCACACTCAACTTCTAAAAGTCTTCCAATTCTAAAAGTCTGTCTACTGTTTTTTCGGGATTTATTGTCAGTATTATGTGTGTATAAATAATGGAGTTTAGTTTTTGCATACGCAAGGTCTTTTAAAGAATGATCTATCAAGGAAGGATACTGCCATATGACCAATTAATTTTACTCATTGTTTTCATTCCCACACTCAATTGCAGCGAACGACACGTCTCTTCATAAACAAACCTAAGACGTCATTGACTGATTGTAGTATAGAGTAGAAATCGCTGACGAATTTATAGACAAAAAACAAAAAGCTGTCGTATAAGGAATGGCTTATGAATGGGTGGTTGGTTTATTGGTTTCTGTTCGGTTAGGGGTGCGATGCGAGGGGCGCGAGCGGGGGAAACTACGACGCGGCATTTTCTTCCGTCATTCCGGCAGTATGATGTGTAAACGTTGTTGCGGCAGACATAATAAACACACTTCTGAGTTTCAAGGATTATTTTGGCCTGCCACCAGATAAAAAAAAAAATAAGGTAGGAAACCCTTTAATTTGTATAACAAATGACAAAAATTTTGGTATCGAAATGGGCACTTTAGCTAGTAGTTAGCATGTGTGGAAAGCCTGGAGAATTTTCCAAGTTTTATTATATTTTGAAATAAATGATCTAAAGGTTGTGATTCTATACGATAGAATTAGTTAATTGGGTAGTTCTGAATCTCGCTATTTTATATAGACTTTCTTCCATTCTAAGGAAAAATATCGAAGAATATAAAAGAAATCTACAGGGAATCAAAACGCTTTTTAAACTACGATTAAAATATGTGTAATTTATAGTTAAAATACATACAATCTAACTGTGTTAAATAAACTTACAGGGAATATTTTTAATTTTAGTTAATAGAGAGCAGTCTTATAAAGATAAGTTTTAATACTTAGTTTTTCATTTTCTCATCGGAAAATATCTGTCATGAATATCGTAAAAATTGCACTGCATATGTAGTAAACAGTTGAAAAGGAAACAATTTCTCGTCGTTCTTTTTTTCTGTCAGCAATTTGTTATCTTCAGGTTTTTTTTTCACTTTTAAACTGCAGCTAGCCGTAGCTTCAGAATTTCTTATTCTGATGCCCTGCCTACCCTTTTTCTAGTACTTATGTAAGACATATTTATAGGTACTCCTAACCCCATAATTTAAACAAGGATTGGAAAGTCGGACATGATTGGGTTATGTTTTATGCCTAATGCTAACAAATAACATAAACTTCATTATAAAACTAGCTTATGGGTTTGTATATAGCTCGCAGTGAAATCGAAGAGGCGCCCACCCGCCCTTAACCCCTAGCTAGCCTACGTCTTACGGCCGGCGCGGCGCCTTCCCACCCCCTTCGATGTCTACAATATTTAAAAATATTTTTTATTTTTACTACTTGTTTTGTAATTGTGCCTTGATTATATAGTGAGACATGCATTTCACAACAATTAAAGTAATGAAAAATAAGAAATAAGTCAAATGAAGATCCACTAGAGATATGTGAAGAGCAGTATAACAGTAACACTTGTTAGTATAGTGTCTATTCTAGTGTTTCTAGACTTGCGCATTGAGCCTCTAGGCCGATACATTCCAACGGATGTCTAAGTGCTCATATGGAATATTTATCCGATAACTGCACGAGGCTACTGGTAATGTAGAGACATCATCAGATACTAAAGATGAATTTAAGTTCACTCAAATCAATTTGAAAACTCATAAATAACGTATTAGATTGGTAAACTTTTATTTAATGAACCTCAACCCGTAGCTTCAGTTTTATCGTCGTAACCTATTATTTTAACAATCGCTTTAATATTTAAAAGAAACAACTAGAAGTCAACATTTTCTTGTCGATTTTCTGATAAGGCCTGCTTTAGCTAGTAAGCGACCGTACGCCCTAGAGCGTGCGGTGTTGGGCGGGCGGGCGGCGCGGCGCGGGGCGGGCAGACTTGCCTGTCACGCGATCATTCTCTGCCGAGTGCCGGGAGGGGGCGCACGCCGCTACTTTTAACCACCCTTCCTCCACTTTCTGTCTCTTATACTATAACCTCATTAGTTAAGTGACGTCAAACAGTCCTGTGGGCGTACAGTGTCTTGATATGTGTGCCCTGCATAAGAACGATCGTATTAATCTCTACGTCGCCTTTTAGAGTGTTCGTTTGTCTAGGAAATAAAAGTGGACCTTGCTCTAGTGCATTATTTATTCAGAAGCCGCTGGTGAGGATGGCGATTTTTCCAGGTACATATTCTGAAGAGGAAGATAGAACTTTAACTTTAGTCTTGTATTTCACTGCCCTTATGTAAATTTGTATGCAAATGTTTTCATTATGTAGTGTTGGGGTCATCACATATCGATTATATCTTTATTTCTTCTTTTTATCAATTTTCAGTTATTTTAACATATTTAAATAAATAAAGAAACATGAAAACACATTGTAATGAATCATACTTATAACATAAAGCTTAAAAAAATGAGTTCTCTAAGTCAAAAAATATGGTTTAACACGTGATAATCTGATACTTTGTTTTAAAAAGTGTGTTCCTTCATTATTTCGGAGAAGCCTTATAGCAAAATATTTTAGAGGGGAAGTGTCCAAGTTTGATTTGAGGATTTGATTGCATTTGCAGTACAGTTGCTGGCCATCGCCGTGTGGTACCTCATTTTGAATGAAAAAGAAACATGAGAAGAGAGTGAATTTAGTAGAGAAAAAGTATCATATATGTTAATACTAATAACTGAGTTTCTGCGACTTGATGACAAATTATGTGGTTAAGGCATATGGAGCGGATGAAGGAAAGTAAGGTTTCTAATTAGATATGTAGAGCCATATGTGGACGATGTGTGGAGGATACTGTCAGTAGAAAACTGCCACTTAGGGCCTTTGAATATCACACAGAGGAAAAAAGCGGTGAAAAAAATGAATACAAAACTATAAAAAAACAGATATTTAAGCGAGAAAGGTTTATCAGAATTGTAGAAAGAGGCGATCGAACGACTCAGCCTACCCAACGAAAACAAACGGCGTTAATTTTACGATGTTTTGAAAAAATCGCCAGGTAGGTGATTAAGGTCCTTGTTTTTATCAACTTAAAAAAGTTATACCAATACTTTTAAAAGTTAAAATAAAAATCTTATATAGAAAATATATGAAAGAATATGGATATAATAAAGGTATTTTAATGTATAATATAACTCAAAACGACCCCGAAGTACTGAATTTTAATTTTAAAATTTAGTCTTTCATTTAGATGCCCGTTGGGAAGTCGTCGTAATTTATCGATGTGAATAATATTTTTTGCCAGTAGATAATGCGTAGAGAAAGTTAAAGAATTGTTTGTACCGTGTTAATATTTATGAAAAATTATATAGATAAAAACATATTTTTAATAATAAAAAGATTATTTCATGTTTTTTTAAGTCACAATTAACTTGCGTGTTACTTTAAGTTAAATTCTACTTCGAAAATATTAAGACAAGAACAAAACGATCAATAACTTTTACATAATAGGGGGCTTTGACTATGTCAATACGGTTATTTGTAACGATAATCATAGTATAGGTACCAAAATATTGTATTATTCATATTTAATATTGTCTTAATTTTAAGTTATTTTAATAGTTATTATGTATATTATTACTTTTTGTTTGTATGTTTTTTGTGCCACACATGGCGAATAAACGTCTTTCTTCTTCTTCTTCTTCTTCTTCTTCTAAAAGGTTAAAATAATGACTTTACTTTTGAAAATTACCTTGTTCTATTTTAAATCACCCACTTATAAATAGTGTGTCTTGGTAGTACTTCCTTTTCCAAAAGTGCTGGTCGAGTGGCAAAGTACCACAAGACTGGTGCAAGGCGGTGATTGTGCCCCTGTATAAAGGAAAAGGGTCACGCCAGGAGGCTAAAAACTACCGCGGCATTAGCCTACTCAGCATTGTCGGTAAATTGTATGCAAAGGTATTGATCGAAAGAGTGATAAATGAAACTGATGAGAAAATATGGGATGTGCAAGCAGGATTTAGGAAAGGAATGGGATGTATGGATCAAATCTTCTCTCTAAGGAGCATCACCGAAAAGTTCTTAGCTAAGAACCAAAAGGTGTATTGCTCCTTCATTGATTTAGAGAAGGCGTATGATAGGGTGGTAAGAAAGTGTTTATGGGAGGTTTTATCCAAGTTCGGTTTGGGGAGTCAACTTATACGTGCATTGGTATCACTCTATGAGGATTCTAGTGCATGTGTAAGAGTAAACGGGGAAAACACTGACTGGTTCGGAATCTCTAGGGGTGTCCGACAGGGATGTGTAGCTTCTCCGTGGCTCTTCAATTTGTTCATGGATGACTGTTTGACAGAGTTGCGTGAAAGTGATTATGGACTAAGAATGGGTGGATTCATCATTAAATGCCTCTTGTATGCTGACGATCAAGTGCTACTTGCATCATCGGCAGAAGAGTTGCAAGAGATGATGAATATTGCATGTGAGTCTTTTGTAAGAAAGGGAATGAGGGTGAATGTGGATAAAACAAAAACTATGGTTTTTGAGAGAGAGGTGAATATGACCGAATGCGTGATTGAGATTAATGGTAAGAAAGTGGAACAAGTGAAAGAGTTTGTATATTTGGGTAGTTTGTTTACTAGGGATGGAAAGTGTGATGAAGATATCGAGAGAAGAGTGAAAAAGGGTAATGCGATTAATGGAGCATTGGATGGTCTAATGTCTAGTCAATCGGTGTCCGAAAGGGCCCGAATGGCTGTGCATGATGCCATTCTTGTTCCTACGCTTATGTATGGCAGTGAATGTTGGGTGTGGCAGAAGAAGCATGAAAGCAGAGTGAATGCAGTAGAAATGAGGTCCCTCAGAAAAGTTTGTAATGTAAGGTTATGTGATCGTGTGAGGAACGATGTGATTCGTGAAAGGTGTGGTGTAAAAGATGATATTGTAAGTAAGATAGAAAAAGGAATGTTGAGATGGTTTGGGCACATCGAGAGGATGGATGATAGGAAATTGGTAAAAGGTATCTATAGAGCTAATGTGGAAGGTAATGTTAGTAGAGGACGGCCACGAAAGACACACTTGGACCAAATTGAAAGTGTGCTCAAAAAGGCAGGCGTCCGAAGTATGAAGAATAAAAGAGCGTGTATGAAAAGATTGATGGATGTAGACGAAGCAAGAGAGGTTTGCCAGGATCGTACGAAGTGGCGATCGATAGTCTCTGCCTACCCCAATGGGAATTAACGGCGTGAGTGTATGTTATAAATAATAATAGTTCCTATAGTTTTAAATGTAGGTACTCGTTCACAGGCTGGTCTGATTATATCACAAATTAAACAATGGGTATATTGACACGCAGGCTCGCGAAGCAATTTGGATTTTAATCAACGAATAACGGTGGAGGTTATCATTTCGCGTATATATTTTTCTTTTTTTTTCTATCTATGATCAAGCATATATGTTATTAAATTAGATAAGATGGAATAGAATAGATTGATTTAGATAATTCTAGGGTTTTTTTTAAATAATAAACATCAAAATGAGTGTTCACTTCACCATGCATAATATTTTATGTGTTTAGGTCCCCGATTTTATAATTATTTGAAGGTTTTATAGCCGAATAGCAAAAAATGAAATCCTTATAGTTTCCTCATGCCTGGCAGTCTGTCAAAGCAATTAATTTTCGAAACTGTAAACTGCTTCAATGATTACATGAAACTAAATTTCAAAAAAGTTTTTCGTTAAACCCGTACATATCTTGGGTATCTTTAAAAAGGTCTTTTGAAATGGCATCTAGGTTTCTAAAACAGTATAAACTACAAAAGTGGTAATATTTTTGCCGCCCCTCTAGCTTTTGCAGAAAGATAGGGAGGAGGGGGGAGGAGATCTAAATAAAATAATATATATGTTTTAGCTCACAATAAAAACTAACAACCACGATTGGTTTGAAAAAAAATATAATTCATTAGTTCTTGAGATATAGCCCGACAAGGTAGACCGACCACTAGCTAGAAGTGGCGGGAAACCGATGTATGATGGCAGCACAGGATCGGTCGTTGTGGAAATCTTCGGGGTGGCGGGGCTTTGTCCAGCAGCAGCTTGTGATAATGATGAATATTACAAAGGAAAGATTTATTGGACTGTTTGTTTAATTGTAAGGAATACAATCAGGTTTCGCACCGCTAATTTGAGAATTTCTTTCACTTAGGAAAATATGACCACCAGAAGAAGAGGTAAACAAATAGCATAATATATCTTTGATACAAAATTAAATGTGTTGTATAAAGTGAGCAGTGATGGTTAATGTTAGTACTAACTGTGCGGTCATTCAATTACAATAAGTTTTACATACTTTAGCACGTGCTATAGAAACCATAAATATTTGAAATAAAACAGTGTAAAATAATTATTACTTTAAAATAAAAATATAGTTCTTTATACAAATCCGGGGCAGACTATTGAATATTTAAACGTAAACATAAACGTTCACGCCGTTTATCCCCGAAGGTGTTGGCAGAGGTACCAATACTTCTGAACATACTTCTACCTACTACTACCCATACAAATCCGGGGCAGACTATTGAATAATTAAACGTAAACATAAACGTTCACGCCGTTTATCCCCGAAGGTGTTGGCAGAGGTACCAATACTTCTGAACATACTTCTACCTACTTCTACCCATACAAATCCGGGGCAGACTAGTGAATATTTAAACGTAAACATGAACGTTCACGCCGTTTATCCCCGAAGGTGTTGGCAGAGGTACCAATACTTCTGAACATCACGTGACAGGGCCACTTAGTGTCCAGAGTAGGTACCCACGTTTTGCTTAGACAGTGCACTCACGTGATAGGGAGTAGGCCTATCGCCGTTTTTGTACGAATACACTGTCACATGGCTAAGTACAACTCGGTCATGTGGGTTTTGAATATTTACTATTTACTATCATGTCGCTTTTGAATATTTATACCCACAATACATTACATCATCATTATATTTTATCTGAAATGTTTCATCCAAACAAAGCCCGTTGTATATTTTAATAAAATGTTAAATTGTGTTATCAATCACACATATGATTGGACAAGCTCGTTTATAAGGATGGCCCAACGATCTGCATATATTTTGCCTTCGGCCTGTCGTTATTGTTAAACTCAAAACATATTTCTTCATTTGAATACTCGTGAGATAGCTTTAACATAAAGATTTTCTTTCTTCTTTAATTGCGTATCATGTAAATTATGCAGCAGCCTAAATGTTTAAATATTTTATTAAATGTAAATACATTATAAATTACGCAGCAATTTTGTTAATAATCATTATCTGACTACGGAGAAGTACGAGTAAAAATAAAAACATTTGCAGCTCTGGCTATCTCTTTTTGGGATTTATGGCCGTGAGTATATGTATGTATCAGAGATTTGTCAGGATTTTACAAAGTAGCGATCGATAGTGTCTGCCCACCCCAATGGGAGCTAATGGCGTGAGTATATGTATAACATCTCTGACTAACCCTTCACGGAAATGTATAACATATAAATATAATTATATGTTCAGTGTGAGTGATGTATGTGAGAGATAGGAGAATATCGTAACCGCAGCGACTCGTTTCCAGACCTAACATATTTGTTTCGCTTCACTGACACTCGTAATCCAATTAGTACCCCGGCTCACTATTTATTTGAACTAGTAAGCAAAGGCCGATAACACTTTCGTATTTTCTCTTTTGGTTTGGAATGAATAAGTATGTGTGTTGATCTTTTTTAAATCAGTTCTATCAACACAGCCATGATAGCTCAGTGGGAAGCACCACCCCCTCTCTGGCGTTTGGTTCAAAGCAGAGTCGGGCGTAGGCCAATGAGCCTTTTCCAAATTCATATATGATTGGTTAATTTTCAGTTCTTTTCAAAATGTGATACTACGAATGCTGCTGCTGGTATATTTATAGCATATTAATCAATAATGGTTGTAAACTTTGATTTATAACACCGCGAGGAAACTCAAAATAGCTGAGGTTAGGTACACCTGTGACACTGTATTCGTACAAAAACGGGCGACAAGCCTAACCCTATAACGTGAGTACACTTTCCAAGCAAGACTTCGATACTTTGAACCATGGATTGTATAATCTGGTTATATAAAGATAAAAAAATGATTTTCACTCTGGCCAAACCGGTTACCTACAAAATCTAGACAACAAACATAAAATTTTTGATTTCACCGATTTCCTAAGCCGAAACCATTCAAAATTCTGGTTTGGACCAATAACCGAAACTTGTTAATATGCATCAGTAGGTGACATGGGTGACAATAATGTCACCGGATTTTCAGAAGTTTTGGTACCTCGGTAGTGGTGGTAATCCCTTCGGGGTTATATACGAATTTGATTTGCTGCGAGGTTATTGCATTTTGCAATTTACATGAACTCTTTTCTTGGTTCTTCGTTGGATATAGTAAGTGAAAATGTGTACTGCTAAATAATGTATTTATACAACCTTATTTCTCCTCTTCTCAGATTGTCTTCGATTAATGGTCTGGTCTAAACACAATAGGCTTTAGTCGTGAGCTCTCATACTTAAATATCATAAACAACTTCTTCACCGAAGAAAATTCGAATTTGAGTTGGTTAATCTTTGAGGCGTTGACTTAGCTACTGTCCGACGAAATACAAATAGACCTCCCACAATGTGGACCGAGACGACTTGGTAACGGTCGCGGGAAGCCGATGGATAATGGCAGAACCAGTCGTTTTAGAAATCTTTGGGGCTTATGTCCATTATTGGATATCCCTCTAAAGATGATGATGATGAAATTAACTAACCGATCACTATGTAACTTGAAATAAGTTATGCGTAGTATACTTTTATTATGACGAAATTGTTTTCTTATTGGCAACCTTGTTTTAATGTATTTTATGTTATTTAAAGCTGAACATTCCATCAAAGCATCCTTAATCTTTTATAATTTCAAATAGAATTAAAATGATAAAAATATCACATTACTTTAATAATGTGTAATTAAATTATGTTGTTTCAGGCGCTGACTCAGAATGAAGCTGAATTATTCTAATGAAAACGGAAACATACTCGGCGAAACACAAAACCATTCATCAAATACCTTAATTGAAGCAAGTGAACACAATAATGTTACCGTAATCGATAATATTGATTACAGTAACCGATACAAATACGATACCAATATCAGTAGCGATACTTTTAAACGAAATACTGAAACTTGTCTAAATGGAGAAAACAGTGAAGATGCTAGGGAATTAGTATATAATTTGCAATATAAACTTGATAATAGGGTTCTGCTAAATAATATTTATAATCTAGAAGGAATAAAATCACGTACATCGTCACAAATTATTATTGGTAAGTTGTAAGTTATTTGTCATTTAATTATATTTCAGTCTCTGGTGTTTAAAAAAACGCCCATGATTTTGTTATATGTTACACAATACTAATATAAGCCTATAAAGTATTAAGTAAAAATATAAAGTATATGCAACTTATATACTAAAGCAAGACATTACTTAGGTTTTATAGGGATAGCTGATTTTGGTAGCTATCTAAGAGAGAGGGGTAAACATCTCATTTAAAGAACCTCTAGTAAAAGATACACTTTGTGCTGTCTAGATTGTTAGGAGGGCTAGCAAACGAGAGGTAAAAAGCTAGAATTCTCTCTGAGGAAATAAATTTATTATAATCATATGGATGTTTTTTTCATAGCCATAGATGTTATTCATATGTGTGAAGTATCCAATACCACGGTTTATTATTGTAAAATTTTGGGTTCATCCGTATATATTATACGTATACATATTTTTAGATAACGGCAATGCGAAGTTACAACACCAGTCAATGGAAGATAGAGGAATATACGGAAAGTCTAACTTTCAGGAAACCCCCACATTAATTAACGAGTATCCAAGAGGAATCGTTAATCCGAATTACCCGGGGTTTCAACACTTTGCTCATACTTTGGAGGTATGCAATGATTAAAATTTATTTCAGTCCCATTTGATGATTTATTGCTATTTAATACATTTAGGATAATGTTGTTAGGTTGACATAAATGATATTCTTTAAATCCCTACCCATAGCCATAAAACTAAACTAAGGTATTTTTTTGCCTACATTACGATTAATGTATTGATATTTTCATACAATCTCTCTAAAATATGTGTTCATACGACTATTTTATTGTTCGGAAGACTAGTTTAATTTTTATTCTCGCAAATAAACTATTAGAATGTTCCCCATTAAGAATAGACTTTCAAATTAGGTTCAGGTAAAGTACCCACAATAATAACTATTTCATTATGTTTTTTTACAGAACTATCCAACAAATATTGAACATGACTATAATTCTGAAAATGATATGACTGATGATGATATCGATATAGAAAATGCTGACATCTCTTGCAAACATGACTCTCAAGAATATATTGTAAATATGGAATGTACTGCTACATTTTTGAATAATAATAAGATAAACCAACTTCGTAAAAATAGCTGCAAGGATATAAACAAGGAAGTATCCAACATACCAGATTTACTAAAAAGTATTTCAAACAATAATAATCAAAGCACTTACGATGACTTTCATTGTACAGACACCACCGATATTGAGCATAATTTTGATACAAGAGATATAATTGGTGATTTTAACAAGGAGATCGAAGATGAAATAAAACAAGTTTTAAATTACAACATTAATATACAAGATGATTTAGAAGAGCTCAGAAAAGATATACAAGATAATTTTACCAAACCAATTGAATCTACTATCAATAATATCAGTGATGTAGTAAATCATGTTATAAAAAAGTTAGTTGAAACACAGTGCGAAGTATGTGATAATGAGATAAATCATCGTTTAAACGAATTAACTAAAAAGGAAACCAACACAATGGCTGATGATGAAAAAAATGAAACTTATAGTGAAATTGGGCACCTGGTTAAAGACAACACTTCTAACAGCCTTGTTAATTTTAATGACAAAATAATCATCGATGATGTATATCTATCGGGCGGAAAGGATGAAATAAATGTAGATCATTTTGAAATTGATACAGAAAAGCTGACCAATAATTTTGAAAACACCATAAGGCAATTAAGCACTGAACTAAGAAGTATTATCCCTAAACTAGATAAACTTAAGGATGAAGAAAATATGCAAGGATTGCACCATGAAAATCAAACGATAGACAACAATACAAATAATTTAGGAAATAGAACACAGGTTCATTCATCGTTAGTAAGTCCAACAGGTGAAAGATCTAATGACACTGATAGAAGTATTACCAAAATTTTCCATGAAGATATAACGTAAGTACTCTTTCTAATGTAATAAGCTAAGCGCTGTGTTCACTCTAGCTATTATATTATTATTTATTTGAATGCCGTGTAGTGCCGACTTAGAAAGTCACTACCCCTTTCTACCCATGGGTGTCGTAACAGGCGACTAAGGGTATGGGGCTATTGGTCTTTGGTGATGCGGTTGGAGACCCATCACCAACGATACTTTATTTCTACCACCTTGTCCCCTACCAACTTCCAAATGTGGTTGAGGAGTTTCTAGCTCTAAAGATTTGGCTACCCCTTTTATGGATTTATAGCCGTGAGTATACGTATGTATTTATTTGACAATGTTAATTGTTTTTAGATGTGACTTACTGAAAAAAACTTTATTTATGAAAAGTAATTAATTTGGCTATGTTCACTTTGGATAAAAAATCGAAGTACTAAACTTTTAACGAACTTTATTTTATTGATTTTTTCTTGTTATTGGCTGTCTTATATAAGTCTTTTGAAAGTTCTTTTAAACTGTTACTTTAAGGTATTCTTATTTTGATGTTTTTATAATTGTTTTGTTTATACAGTAGCAATAAACGACATACAACCACACCGATTGCCCGGGTTGTGTGTTCCCGCCCCTCTTACAATGCATCCGTCCGAAAAGATGATACTGAATTGGGTAAGTCTTCATAAACACGCATCTAATCACATGGTGTTGGATTGTAGTATTGCATCTTTATATAGAGCAAAAATATTAATTGTTTTGATATTTTTATGAGATTCTAACACACTAAAAAGGTTTTTGTTTCTATATTGTCAGTACATTTACTTAGTCACTGTTACCTAAATAAGTTTCAATACTTAATCTATTTATGTTTTGTGATTTTAGCTGTGTAGTGTCGGATTAGAATAGCACTAACTAATCCATTTTTTTTACCGCGGATGCCGTTAGAAGCTACTTAGGGTTTAAGGCTTTTTAAGTGAATGATGGGCGTTGCAGCTGCAACCCTACCTCTAACAACCAACCTTTATTTTACTATATTTTGAAAAAGAGGCTGAAAAATTTCATATCTTCAACTGGAGAGAGTGAGGTTTGCTAGGATTTTTCAATTAGGCTTGGGTTGGCTACTCCAATGAGAACTATCTGTCTAGGAGTATTTGTTTGTCTATACTTATAATAAATCTGTAGAGAGATCAATTCTGTACATGAAATATATTTTCAAAATAACTGTCAGGGGGTGATTAGTGATCGATACTGATGCCAAAAATGCAATCAGTAAAATTTTTGTCTGTCTGTCTGTCTGTCCGTCTGTCTGTCTGTCTGTCTGTCTGTCTGTCTGTCTGTCGGTTTGTATGTTCCTTATGGAAACGAAAACTACTGGACGGATTTTAACGAAACTTAATAGAATTATTCTTCATACTCCTGGGCAGGTTATAATGTACTTTACAGCAGAGTAGTAAAGGGGAATTATGGGAAACTTTGGGAAAACGGGGGAAGTTACTCCATTTTTTAAGCTTCCGTCGCGTGTGCACCCTTCATGGTTGCAGTTACATAGAAATCATGTATCACGGAAATATTTTACATAAAATTGTCTAGATAATATCCTTCAACAGCATATGTCTATCTTTTATGATTGACTCACAATAACGCGTGTAACTTCTGAGAGCTTAGCAGTTCGGAGCATCCTGATTATATTTGTTTGCTCTTACGTTTATATTTCTCTCATTCAAATAGGTTACATTATTACCTATTCAATAAAAAAAGAATCATAGAAATCGGTATAGAATCACCAAACTTATACATGAAATAAGCCATCGCGTCCTGTCGTCGCACGTGAATATTGAATCATGCTGGATTATTTTTTAGTAATGGTTACGCGGGCAAGAGATAGCCGTGAGTATATGTATGATGTATGCAAAGTTTGTAACTCTGATTGTTTGTTTGCATGAGTATATTTTCGGAGATACTGAACCGTTCATTAAAGCGCTTTCACAATCACAAAGCTAAACTATTCAGGAGTGCTATAAGTGGCGCTAAATTTCACAAAGGTTGAGCAGTGATTGAAGAAACCTCAGATATTTTTAAAACTACGCTACCCGTGCGAAGCAGGGCCGATCCACTAGTATATAATATGATTGTCTGCCAATCCGCACGAGGTCTGCGTGGAGGACTATGACTTTTCAGGGTCGGCTCGAGACCCTCGGTGGGGGAAAACATGGGCTGTGATGAATGAATATATATATATTGTAGACACGCAATACATAATACATATGTATAATAGTTACGATAATGATATACAATTTCATATACTTACATAGGGCGGACGCACGCACGACAGGAACTGTCGATCGTCACTTTGTACGATACTGGCAAACTTCTCGAGAATTGTATGCCATATTGGGCCTTGGCTTACCCTTTTTAATTTCTGCCATAACTTGTGCTATAGCTGCTGCTCTGTTAGAACTGTAAGATCCTTAAACAGCAGCAATGGCGTTTAATGTTTTTCTCTAATCCAGGCTTTTGGGTTAAATTGTGATACGGTACGGTGGTGCCACGTATTTGTTAAAAAATACAATTAGGACAAACTTTTTTATTTCTGTTAAGCTTTATTTCTTTCTGTTAAGCTCCATTTATTTCACTCTACTTTTTTTAAGTAGTGTAAGTATAAAAAGAAACAAAGTAATGAAGATTTTCGCACTGGTAGCCACTTGACATTATAGCTCAATCGGCAGAGCGACGAGGAAAAACAATTTTTCTTTCCTTTATTTATTAGTAATAATCCCCACGTGATGTTTTCGTGAACGAAAACATTATAATTATCCATTTATTCCTGTTTTTAGGGTTTCCTGGCCGAATGGCAAATAACGAAACGCTATTAGTTTAGTCATGTCTGTTTGTCTGTCTGTGTGCCAAAGCAATTAATTTCCGAAACTATTGAGACTATGAGGTTGAATATGTATTTGTGCATTATAAATAGATTAGGGAAATAATACTTAAAATGAAAGATGCTGGTAGGTGATGCCTTATGTCTTAAAAAGCCCCGTATACTTCGGACGACATCCATGAAAAATAAGAAGTAGTGCTTTTCTAAGTCGACACTACACTACTGAATTCTGATGTCTGGGTCTTCGATCATATATATACCAAAGATGCCGCACTCAATACAAATTGAACGCACAAAAGTGGACCGCGAGAATGACAAGACATGTATGACAATTAAATATTTATTTTTCTACAACTATCGACTTTACCGCATTTTCTTAAGACCTGTTATTTATTGCAAGATCTAGCACGCGACTGTCAGTGAAACAGTGCTTTTCATAGAAATAAGCACTGTTTGGCCAGGCCGTTTTTCGTGCTTTGTTGGTTTATCTTTGGTACATATGATCGAAGTGTCTGGTATTAAAAAACGATCTTAATCTATACGTTACATCATTATATAATACAGCAATTAGACGGACGTCCACCGATGGACATAAGCCTCTTCTAAAGATCTCCACAACGACCGGTCCTGCGCTACCCTCATCCATCATTCATTACATAAATATTTAATACACATGCGATAAGTTTGCATTGACGTAGGCAGAGACTATCGATTGCCAATTTTTACAAGCTTGGAAGATCTCTCGCGCTTTGTTTACATTAAACTTTTTATAAGACAGTTCGGTGAACTGCTGTATATTATAGTACTATTGGTGAATTTCTTTGTCCAGGCTATTTTTCATTTTGTTTAAAGTTATCCAATATGGTTGTGGACCTTAGTTAGTATTATTATGTAGGCACTATGTGTGTATATCATAATTAATCGAATTGAATTAATTTCAAGCAAGAATTTAAGAAGTCTGTCAAATACTTCAAAATCTTTTAATATTACTCTCTCTGCCCATGAAAATAATGTTATTTTTAACAATAACAATAACTCGATGTATATTTGTTTATTGTTATAAAACTATAAAAAGATTGTTCAGACCTGGCTTAGAAGCTTAGATCCTTATTTTTTATTAAAGTACTTATTCGTAATATCTCGAATCTAAAAGATACTTTTTCATTTAAATAATTCTGTTATCATTTAGTTAAACATTTACTGTGATGATTACAGGTAACTTTGATGTGTATAATATCGAAACAGCATTGCCCCAGTTAGACATTGATGTGATCGAAAGCCATTTGAAAGCTGCTAAAGATGCTGAAAGACGAGTAAGTATATGCATAATAAAAATCAACTAATTACAATTTGTCTTTAGTATTCACGTACAGATGCGAGCACAAACAACGGTACATTAACACCTACGCGTACCACCTAGCTTGGAGCAAGCAACCATGTGTAACTGTTGATGTTGATAGCAAAGCAAAACCAGCTTTCTACCAGCCAGTTAGTGACTCAATCGCATACCATGCAGTCTACATCACTGTATTGTTTAGTGAAATGTTATTAGTTTAATAGATATCGAAAATAATCTAATATTACATTGAATTGTGCTATCGGTCGAAATGACATCTCTTCCTTATATTAATATTGCTGAACAAAGGCATTACAAAAAGGACACAAGATTTTTGCTGGATTTATATACAATAACTTATGACAATCATGAGTCTGTTGATAATGTTTGCTGTCTTGTAAGTATTTCATGAAATTCAATATATTTTTCATCGATGTGTAATTTAAGTGGAACAAAATTGTCCCTAATTAAATTAGAAAAGAATGGCTAGCTACAAAATGAGTACAACTCGAGTACAACTACTACGTCATATCCTAAACCAACTCAAATCAATCAAACAAATCAAACGTCAAAATGACAGTCCTATAGCGCAGGTCGCAGGACGACGAAAAAAATAATGGTGTGGTGTAGTGTATCTGTTTGTTTTGTTTACCATTGTGCCATAACTTTTGCCAAATTAACCAAAAGACTGCTTTATAATATTAATTAAAATGTTTGAAAGTTTAGTAAATAACATTAGAAGAAAATTTAGTACAACATCTGAAAAAATAGCGTCAGAAACGATAGAATCACCCAGAAAGAATAACATAAGCAAACACTTCCAAAAATTTAAATTGAAGTTGATGAAAGATGCTTTAAAACCACCTGCTGAATATGGAGATCATAATGATGAATTGCTTAAAGATACTGCTTTAAGTCCTAGGGCAATTAATTCTTTGTATAGTGCTGAAACAGAAATTGATTGGCCTATTATTACAGACAATAATCCCAATCTACTGGATAAATTCACACGCATTGTGACTCTTTCATACGATCCCACCACCTCTAACGTAATATATTTATTGATATAGATGAAGATATATTCAATCAGTGAAAACTCTATTTTCATATTATTGTATTTTAATTACAGAAAAGAAATGACAGAGAAGAGATACGCAAGAGATTAGCCACAGGTATTGATAATGATGAATATTATAGCTTGGGTGTACAAACCAGTAGACCAGGCCGAAAACCTAGTTTACAGTCTAGGTTACAAAGTGGTAAGTGCATACATATATTATTTATATCATAACAAATATATTTTTGATTAGGCTTTTAAATCCCAGCATGTCAAACCACAAAATACTCCAAAGACCTTAAAGTTTGTAGACTTTATATCAAGCTTCTAATTGTATTGTGATTTTGGAAATTGAAGGTGAATGTTCCAAATGAATGTGTGGTACTAATGAGGGACAGTTTTATTCTATGTTTTGGGTTAAAATTTGGTGGTTATATGGTGTTTGGTATCATTGTTACATTGGCTACAGTCTCAACACAATATTTTTTCTAAGTGCACAACCTCTTTATTTCCTTATGGTGTCATATGATGGGAGAATTAAGTGTTTATCATGATGTGTTTGGTTAATAATAGATAGGACTTTGCGAACACTTTTTGCTTATATGCCTAAAAGTGCTTCAGATATTCTGAAGCTGTGACTGTTATTCATAAAAGGTTTCTCACTAACTTTTGAGTCTTTTCAAGACATGTAGCTTTTTAGTATTTTCTAAGACTTTCACGATTGCACATTATAATTAAAACAACTTTTGACTTTTGGATATGTTAATCACGTGTTATTACATGGTTTTTTAAAGCCCGACTATAACCCATTATAAATTTATATACCATATTATAAAATTATTAATACTAACTACCTTCACAAAAATTAAGTTATATTTGTGTTTAATATTTGCTAAGTACAAAAAGAGCTCTAATGTTATCTGGAGGCTTGCTAGTGTTCTTCCCTTGCTTGGTTGTGTTAATGGTTGGGTTCCAAGCAGGTGGTAATTGCCAACCATCATCTCCATTGAAGTTTGGATGTGTCTTTATTTCAATAGATTTGCGTATCATTCTAGGTATCAATCAATTCTCTTTCGCTAGAATTGTAGGTTTTTCAAAAACCATGTAATAACATGCGATTAAAATATCCAAAAGTCAAAAGTTGTTTTAATTATAATGTAGCTTTTTAGCTAGTTTGACATTATATATCTTTCTGTTAATTGATTTCCCATCCCGCGCATCATTTCATTCATTTCATTTTACTCTTTTCACAACTATGGCTAACTAACATCATAATCTGTGTTATCATTTCATGTTGTTCTAATGCTATATGTGTCCATCTGTGTTTCATGGTGTGCTCTCAAAGGAAAAAATCTGCAAATATGTTTTATGAATGAGACTGCATCTGATTATGAATCTCAATGGTTAGACTTTGAAAGAAGTATAAGCAGCAAAAGTCTATCCAATTCTTTAAGTCAGTCCAACTACAGTTTGAACAATCACCCTTATCAAACTCGTCCACTCTCTGTCAACATTTCTAAAAATGACAGAATAAGTACAATGCAAAGTGGTAAGCTATGTTTCAAATTAAATATGCTTCGGCATTATTTTTAAAGTAATGCTTGCTACTGCGTTATCACTGTAAAAAAGTTATGACACATGAATAAAGCACTATTATTATAAATATATATATTTTCATAAATTTTTGTAGATAAAATACAAAAAAAATATCACTATATAATGTGAGAGTAGAATAATTATAATGCATGGCATATTTAAAATTTTGTATAACTACAAATAAACATTGTTATAGTTCAATATATAACATTTTCAGGGTCCAAACTTAGGCCGACACCTCTATCACATAAAAAGAGTAAATCACAGTCATCCCATTCACTGGGCCATATAGAGGTGAAAGAGTCAGACTTTTTTGCTTTACAAGCCACATTACAGACCGAGGCTAGAATTGCATTGGCTCAAGCAAAAGAAATGGCGAGACTGCAAATGGAGGTAGGTTTAAAATATTTTATTGTAAATGATGCTCAAGTATAATTCAACAATCTTTGTGTTCAACCAGAACTAGTTTTGTTGTAAAATAGAGTATTAGTAGAGTAGAGAATATGTAATATATCCAAATTTGAATTGATGTTCACTTATATTAAAATAGTGGTTCCCTATTCTGTCCAAGCCATATTGCCACACACAAGTGTAAATAATAATATTTGGCTCTTTCTATTTAGTTATAGTGACTTTCAATCTCTAACTGAATAAGTGTGCTAGTCTGTTTAATATTTAAGAAAATCATTCCATATATGTTTAGCCAACTATAATCCTATAAATATTATAAAACTAGAAGTTCAGATGTTTGTTGCTCAATCATATCTTAAGTACTTGTTTTATTTTTTATAAATTATCAGAGGTTTGAACATAGAACCCTTCCTATTCTGGAAAAAAATATAACTCCTGCGGGATCATAAGTTATGAAACAAAAGGTAGTGGCGCCACTTTGCATTACAAATATTCTGCATAACTCAGTCGGAAATTCACGCAAAGGAGTTAAGAGAACAGCAGCTGCTAGTCTATACTAATATAACAAAGAGATAGTTTATAACTATGATATGTAAATACTAAACCAATCATAAAAAATCTTTAACAATAAAAAATCCAAACTATTTCGGAGTGCTATAGGCTTTATTTCATATTTACACAATAACTTTTATAAGGGGTGAGCAGTGATTGAACCTTAGATATTTGAAAGATGCGAAACTGGGGCAGTCCACTATCCACTTGTCCCTTCATGAGGGGTGAGCAGTGATTGAAAAAACTTAAATATTTTAAAGATTAACACACCTTCATTTTACCATCTTTTCCCTTCTCAATTTTCCAAAAGTGGCTGAGGATTTGTTTATTCCTTATCTCTGGCTACCCCTTCAAGGGATTTATAACTGTGAGTATATGTATGTATGTATCTCACTACCCTCTCAAACCAAGGCGGATCCACTAGTCCCTTATAAATAAATAAAAATAAATAAATAAAAAGATTTTATTTGCTTTTTTACACATACTACAAAAAAAACTATATCATACAGTGAAAATAAGTTAAAAAAGAAGAACTAATTAAATAACAATAAAAAAAAAGACAAAGTGATGATGATGTTTCCACAGAGGACGCGCCGCGATCGCGCCGTGTCGCCGGTGACGGAGCTGGTACGGCGCAGCGTGGCCAAGGCCGGCGCGCCGCTGCCCGCCAACCGCCGCCGACTGTCGCGACATCTGCTCACTGACATGAACGTCGCGCAACTGCAGGTGGGTGTACTATAGTTGTTATTAGATTTGTGTAGTTTTGGAGGGTAAATGTGAGTGACGATGAGCAACGAAGGAGTGTGCAATTTGCTCCAAAGGGGCCTGAAGAGTAAGTACAGGACCGTTGTTGGGGAGTTTTATTTCTATAAATATCAATACATAAATTAGTAGATGTTTCTTGTTTAACTTACTGAATGCTATAGTATGTTTCTTGTAAGAAGAGTCCTGGGAAAAATGTCAACAGACCAAATAATGATTCCAATTGCACAAAAGTGAATTGTCCTAACTGCTTTTATTATTATATATATATAAGTATTATAATCAGGATAGTTATAACAACATACTACTTAAGGATCCAAAATTAAAATCTATCAGGCAAATATTATTTATGTTTTTTTTGTTTAATAGTTATAAAATAAAAAAAACTACATAATTATTACTTATCACATTACTACTTTAAGCATGATCTGTGGAAAACAAAAAAATATGTTAAACTTAAAACTAAATCCTTTAAAACTTAACCCTAAACATGTAAAGTAGAGAGCTATCTCTGAACTCATCCCATGATTGATGGATGTAAACAAAGCCTGAGAGGTTTGCCAGGATCGTACAAAGTGGCGATCAATAGTCTCTGCGTACCCCAATGGGAACTAACGGTGTGCGTATATGATGTCATCTACAAACAAAATATTGCCTTGGGTACTATGCTGATCTTTGTAGGGTATGGTAGGCAACTTCTTTAGAACAGTTGACAGTTGCCTCGTAGTTTTGTAATTGCACTAATATTTTCTCTTTATTAGTTACATTTTAGCATTCTATTGAAAAGTCATCTGGTGATACTGTTCAATGCTGAGACTACACCACCATTCCCCTCTTAAACTATCTTGACTGAGCATAGGATTGTTATTGGATTGTATTTGTGGCCAAACATAGGTTTATGTATACTTAATATATTCCGTAGTTTTTTCTTTGTTTTGACTTCGCTGGCTAAATTCATGGTGTGCAAATAACTGTGACTGTATAATATACCTACTTATTTTTTTTACCGGTCTGATACATGCAAATAGACTAATTGGTTTATGATAGATTAGACGTAGATTGAAGCGCATACACATATCCACTAAAGTTATTAGTTTCTATCGTTATTGCCAGAGTCCATCGATCGCTACTTTGTACTAAAGAGTTAACTGATTTAAAGCAGTGCAAAAAACAAAATTAAATCACCATGTTTAATTTTCACCCCCTGCGAAAGCAATTCAATTTAATCCATAACTGGCAGCGATTTTACTAATTTTGAACAATATTATCTGGCGACGATTAACATTAAATTTATACGAACTTTAACATTATTAAGTAAAAAATAAATATAGAAATAAAAATAAAAAAAAAAGTATACAAACAGTTATTTTTAAGAAAATATTGTGATTTGTCGAAAACAATCAGTTCATTGTTTAATGTATAAAATGTACAAGTTGACCTTGTAAGTCGCCGCCGACTCATTAACAAAGATTATTGCGGATTAGTGCGGACAACAAAGCACTGTGTAACAATTACCGTTTGTAATCATGTACTTCCTAAACTGAGCTCTTGAATGAAGTTAATCAATGCTGTTGTCTGATACTAATCTAATGTTTAAGACTTTATTTTATTATCTTAAAATCAGAAATTATCAAACATGGGATTTCATTGAGTTTAAATGTAGTAATTATGTAAATTTGCTAAAGTCTTAGTCAAAATATTATTACCAAAATGTTAATTAGTGATTGTAAAGTATTAAAACCAAAATAATATGGTGGAGTATAATCTTCCTGAATTTTTAAACCACGGGACCAATATTGTTGGTAGATGAACAGAAAAACTAAGGAAAATTTGTTCCCTGCAAACATTTTAATGCGTATCAGGAGTATTTTTTTATATTCTATACTGGCTAGCATATAAACCAGCCGCTTGGTTTGAAATCCCATCCCGCAAGTATGCAATAGTAAAATCTACTGTCATATTTTTAATGGGTATAATTTACATTTATTTATTTTTTTAATTTTCTAAGAAACAAACAAATAAGTTAAGGGCGGAGTGGCCTAGTTTATTTACTGATCTGTGTATATGCAATGTAAACAAATTCTCTCCTTTTATATATACATTCGAAACACCATTAATATTACCCTTTCACTTCTATAAATTTCTCCCCTCAGACCAACCATCCTAACTTCACAATTGTTTGTTCGGCAGGTGATAGTGAACGAGCTGCACGGCGAGATCGAGGCGCTGAACGAGTCGCTGGTGCAGCTGCTGATGGCGCGCGACGACCTGCACATGGGGCAGGACGCCATGCTCGTCGACATCGAGGACCTCACCAGATACCTGTATGTATATGCCCTGAATTGTCTATCTACGAGGGGCATGCCAAAATAAACTAGATACTAAAAAAATATAAAATTTATATTCTTTATTACAAGTATCGATCTTTTCAAAGTATTCACCCTGAGCACGTATACACTTTTCCGTACGTCTGAACCAATTAGGAAATACCTGTGACCACTCTTCTTTAGATACCTCATAAATCTCGAAATTATAAGCAACCAGCGCATGTTCTTTGCTTTCAAACGTCTTCCCCTTTAGTTTTTCTTTGATTTTTAGAAACAAGTAAAAATCACAAGGCGCTAGGTCAGGGGAATATGGCGGGTGAGGGAGAATTGACACATTTTTTGAGTTGAAAAAGTCTAGTGTTCTGGCAGACGTGTGCGGCGCCGCATTGTCGTGGTGCCAGAGAAGGTGCCGGATTCCTGACTTCGGTCGCTTGTCACACCAAGCTGATATTACTGTTGGAGCACAAACAGTCACATACCATTCGGAGTTCACCGTTCTTTCATTCTCTAGCACAACAGTAGCAATATGACCCGTTTTGCAGAAAAACGAGTCGACCATTTGTTTCTGTGTGCTTCGTGCACGGCGACATATCGTTGGAGTTGGCTCGTCTTCAAAGCACCATACAGTCGACTGTCGCTTTGATTCGGAATCATAGTTATATAGCCATGTTTCGTCACCAGTCAGTATATCATATACGTTTTTTTTCTCGCCTCCGTTGAATTTATCTATCATGAATAGGCACCAATCCACCCGACGGTCTTTCTGCTCATCGGTAAGTTTGTGCGGCACCCATCTCGAACAACGTTTACGGAGAGAAAGGTGGTCGTGAATTATGGTTTGTATTGCTGCTGATCCAATTCCTAGTTCTCGCTCTAGCTCTACATATGTAATTCGTCGGTTTTCGCGAATAAGTTCTTCGACTGCACAAACGTTTTCTTGCGTGACCGCGGTTGGCGGCCGTCCTGTCTTCGCTTCAACTTCGAGACATCCCCGTCCTCTTTTAAATTCAGCAAACAAATTGAATACTGTTGCTCGGGAACAAGCAGACTCACCAAAAGTTCAAAACATTCTTGAATCTTTAAACCTTTTTTAAAGTCATAATAAATCATAGCGCGAAAATCACGTCGACGACTGAGCTCCATTGTTGCAAGTGAATTTCCGCCAAATTCTCGGAAAAATAATGCTCATTCAAATAAAAAATAAACAAGAGAAGTGTGTTCTATATTAAAATATGCCAATAAAAAACCAGCCTATAAGATGGTGTATAGTTTGCCAGTGTCAATTAAATGAGAAAAGAGTATCTAGTTTCTTTTGGCATGCCCCTTGTATTATATTCTCGATATGGAATCCCGTTGTTCTACTTTGTCGACCCTGGTTTGTAGTTTTTTATTTTTATGGTATGTAATGAATTGTTGTGTAGTGTCGGCTTAGAATGGCACTACCCCATTTCTTCCCATGGGTGATCGTAAGAGGCAGCTAAGGGTATTGGGGATTTTTAAGAGATTTTTGAGCGATGCGATTGGAAACCCATAACCAAAAACATTTATTTTACAATCTTTTCCTCACTTAACTTTTAAAAGTGGCTAAAGAATTTTCTGATTTTGAAGCTCTGGCTACCCCTTTTAGGGATTTATAGCCGTGAGTATATGTGTAGCCTATATATCCCTAAACGCGTCGCAGAGTTACTAATACTTTCCGAAAATACCGTGATGTTCTATGGCCAGACTCCGTAGCATGAGCCGTCCAGTGTGTCACGTAAGATGTTAGATACTGAGAGATTATTCAAACCAAATCTGATAATATCACACTTCTCACGTGACATAATCCCTTTTACATGCCGCATACTGCGGATGCTCGTGTTGAGAATATCAAATTTTGCCTGGATACCTGATAATGGACATGTCGCTGCATTGTACAAACACACTAATGACTAACTTCAATTCAATTCGGCTATGTGGGTTTTCTCACGATGATTTACCTAATGGGGTAACTACCATACATACACCAAGATACATACCATTTACAGACATACACCTACATTGTAATATGACTAAGAAAAGATGTGTGTTGATGAGTTTGTAACGGGTTCTTTTCACAACAATACCCCTTCCGAATCCGAAGTAGGGTTGGATTAAACTTATACGTAAGATATTTTTCACATTTAAAAAAATCTTTTTCCTTTGATAAATAAACAAAGGCCCAAAACAATGGTGAAGGCCCGACTAAGAAATTGATTCCACGCCTACAATGAGGTGGTGTGGACCTCCCAGGGTAGTTATCCAGGCGTAGAATATTTACAATATGAAACACACAATACTACGCTTTAGATTGACAGTTGCAGCTGTCAAATATAATACCACCATTTTTAAAAGAAGAAGAAGAATAAAGATTTTAGTTAGTCTACGCTCGTCACATTTGGGTCTCTCTCTTCTAACGTCAATGTGGTGGTTTGTGTTTATTTAGAACCTTTCCTAATTTTGGGAATGTACAGTTATATTGAAATCTAACATTTGTTTTTCTATTATGTATTTAATTAAGGCTTCACAGTTGGTCTGGGTGACGAAATTGATTACTTATATTGTGAAAGAAAAAAATAGATAAAGAGGTTACGATTGACAATAATACAATGCAAACATCTTCCATAGCAAAAAAATATCAATAAAATGCCTATAATATTTTGCATTTTCATAATACACTTATTTTAAGTAACTATTGTGTATTCTTGTTTCAGAGGTGTCAAGGAACAAAGCAAAAAAACAAAGGTTCCAGCCAAGACCACTGTAAGAAGACTAGCGTCCTTAGTAAGAAAATAAATCAATACGTTTTATTGTGAAATTTACTACGATGTGCTCTTGTAAAATGTCCTATGTAAAGTAAGTTGATATTATTACACTTGTAAAACGCAGCTATGTTATACTGTTCCTCGTCGTATTATATTCAAAGTTATATTCAAATGCTACTCAACACGACGTTTATCACTGAATTGGTATTGAATGTTGGTCAAACTTCGTATGTTATTTCCGTTTACTTAATTAACATAAATATGCTAGATTTTAATTCTTCACTTGCTGCAACTATTTATTCCTGATCAAAATTATTACAATACACCTAGTTTTTTTAGAGTTTATTATATTTACAAGTTGTTTCGAATGATCCGATCATTTTAATACCACTTCAAGTATAAACTTTACATGTATAAACTTGCTAAAATAATATTTTCCATCTCTATAATAAAAAGTATATCTAGTTTTCTGCTTTAATATAGTGAAAGGAGTATAAAAGGTTCCATTTTAAAATGTTACATATTTTGGCTATTAGAAGAGACATATTTTTGCAAAATAGTGCTCATTCATAGTGTTAGAAAATTGGTGCGGTTAGTCGTATGTGTTGGGTTGCGCCCAGCTAAAGTTGTCTTTTAATAATCTTTATATTTGATGTGTTATTTTAAGTTATATCATTCAATGCTAAACAAAATGTGACTTTTAAAATGGTTATTTATTTGTGCAGTATAAAAATGATTTCGCTCTAGTACAATATATTTCCGTTTGGTGCTCTTCCCTGTCGTTGAATTTAAAATTAAATAGCATTCAAAATAAACTCTAAACAAACTTATAACTGTTTGCCAGCAAACATCCTCACTTTGTCATTCGCATAGTGATTCAATATCATATCGGCATAAAATGTCTGAATCATCAATATGTTGTTTATTAGTTGGGCGCAACTCTGAGCTTATTAACATTACATTAGCTCACAGAGTGGATGAACGAGTATGTTCAATATCTTATTAATATTTGTAATTCAGCTGTATGAAGATTTATTTGAATTTGTGTTTATTAATAGTGTTTTGAGTTCAGCTTTTCAGTGGTGAATGCTGAAACTGAATTTATTTATGCTAATTGTCCGAGTCAAATGGTTTAGGAAATTTGACAGCTCACACAAAAGTTACGCAAATGCTTAGTCTAATAATACTTTTATTATCTCACTAGGAATCACACAGTATGGATTTGTTTAAGTAATTATTATTAGAGCTATTAAATCGTTTGCTTTACGTCACTTAATACAAAGAAGTAAAAAGATTCATATATTTGTTTTCTAAACAAGATTTACCAATTCGCAAAGTCGAATACATACGTAATCCTCACTTGGCTAAGTTATTTTATATATTAAGAACGCTATTTGAAACACAACAGTTTCTACCCTGTAAATTAACTTGGATTATAGCTGAATATGAAAATTTTTGTATCCTTTTTTAATTTATGTTGTTTTTTTAGTATTTTCAGTAATTCTTGGTATTCTGAGTGAGAATACCTACATTTTTACCTTGCAATGAATATAAAAAGCGCATTTAAATATAAAAAATAAACAGTTTTCGTTCTTTATCTATCTTACGTAAATTTTGAATGTGGCAGGTAAACCAAAATTACCACCTTTCAAATGTTTTAAGTCCATTTTAGAAATAGTTAATTAAAGTTTAATTCAATGTTGTGGTAATATAAGTTTTTTAATTAGCTAATTTAGTAGCACTGGAGTAGCACAGGGTTATCACCAAGTATTCTCATTTGTTCCTCGTTTTATTTTAGACTTGTTTAGTCCTAGGTTAGGTTTAAGATACAAAGCTTATTAGTTACCATTAGCAAAAAACCGATAGTAAAAATTATTTCAGTGAAAGCTCAATAATGATATATTAATGAAAAACGTACTTACATTTGTTTTTCTAATAATATTATAATGCCTGGTAAATGTAATCATAGTTTTGCCTCACTCATTCGTAAATTTTATTTCTTACGATGTCGAAGAATTTATTAGTCTAGATTTGGTCTCTTTTTATTTGGTGATAAAAATTCTATAATAGATATTATATGTATCAAATATTCTATGCTTTTGCAAAGTGTTGTCTGGTTACTTTATGACCACCGATTTTTTACTTATACGTCTGTAAAAATAAGTTTCGATTAGATGGATTTTCGTTAGATGCATATTTTATTTGAGTGCTTAAGAGATATGGTTTTCGTAATTGAATGGTGGTTTGTATCCGAGTTGAACATCTAGCATGTGAGCGCCACTTAGATATAATAGCGTTATATTGTGGAAAAATGTGACTCATAATACTAAGGTACAATGCATGGTACAAAAACTTATTTAAACAGTCCATAACTTGCCGTCAAATTTAGTTACCCGTCTGCATTTTATAATGGTTAAATTAACTCACGGAAAACCATTTAGAAAAATGTCTCTGTTTTCTGCAATAAGAAAATTTTGTACCAACAAAATGTTCACAAAGATGTGTATCTCATGTTTTGTTATAAGTGAGAATGCAAACCACTGTTGAAGTGTTTGTTTTAGTTAGAAATACGATCACTTAATGCGCGGTTGTCACGTGATGAGGCTATAACGTATAATTGCAACATTTGTTACCACTGTGTTATGTAACTCCTATTATACCAAAACTGTAGTCTACGGCACCTGTTGATGTATGATTATTTAGTGGAATAATTTATGTCATTTAAACTTAGTGTATATGATGTATCTTTTCGGTAATATATCACATGTTTAATCGATATTGGTCCGGGCAGAGAGGGCAGGCGGGGTAATGACGCTTGCCAAGCTTTCGATGCGTTCTTACATATTTGTGATAAATAGAAATTGGTAAATAAAGTTCAATAATGTTTATTCATTTGTTTTAATTATTACCCATGAATATTCGTAAAAGTTTATTCAGCAATCTTATTTGTTTAGATGTTGTTCTTGAACTGAACAAATATACATGTATTTATGTCTGTAAATTCCATAAATATTCATTTATGAAAGGGGTAGCCAGAGTTAGAGTTCAAATTTCTCAAAATCGTCTCTTACGACACTCGCGGGTGAAATGGGTTAGTGCTATTCCAACCGAACACTTCACAGCTTCTTCTAGCTGTGTTGGATTGATAGAGATCGATATAGTTACTAATAAATAAAGAATAAATAAAGGAAAGAAAAATTTCGACACAGGCGGGAAATTTTAGAAATTTTTCTTTCCTTTATTTATTCTTTATTTATTAGTAATAATCCCCACATGAGGTTTTCATGAACAAAAAGATTTAAATTATCGATAAAGTAAATTAGGCATATCTATAAAATAGTCAAAAATAAAAGAGTTATCATGTTATTCATCTAATACCATAAAAAAGTTTCTGTTAAACCTGAGATTAAGGGTCCTCTTTGTTACTTTATCGCAACTGGTGTATTATATTATTTAATTAGGCTTTGTTTTGCATGAAAACCTAATGTGGGGATTATTACTGATTAACTAAGGAAATCAAAAATTTCGACACCAACGGGACTCGAACCCACCACATCCGGGTATAGCAGATTTAGTTTTTAATTGTTTTCCGCTAAACTGTTAAATTATTTTGAGTTTATCTTCCAATACTAGAATAGTCAATATGCGTGGCTTATAAACATTGTGTGTCACATCTACATTGAATGGGCTATTATTTAAATATTAAGTGTATTCGTACAAAACGGCGATGGTCCTTCACCCTACCACGTGAGTACACTGTCCAAGCAAAACGGGGGTACCTTCTCTGGACACTAGATGGCGCTGCCATGTGAGTTCAGAAGTATTGGCACATCTGTCAACCCCTTCGGGGATAAACGGCGTGAATGTTTCCGTTTATGTATATAGCTGGATCCAGAGGGTTACAAATGCGGAAGTAGTGAGACGAGCCGGAAAAAGCCGAGAACTCATGACTACCATCAAAAGAAGAAAGGTTATATCCCATACAACCCACAAGCTTGAAATCATCCAACATCGAAGATAGTTAGCCAGCCCATCCATAACTTGCACATTTCATCCACACCCATCACCAAAAACATTTACTTTACAATGTTTTCCCCACTCAACTTCCAATATTGGCTGAGGAATATGTTATTATGAAGCTCTGGCTACCCCTTTTATGGAAATTTATACCTTTCAAGGACTGACTTGGTGAAAATATAAATAAATAAGACCTGTCGTGGGAGTTGAACATTTTATATGTTATAGTAATCACCAGTGGTCGTCATTTTCCCTATCAATCATTACTTTTGCTCACAATTCGAAAACTGTCGTGGTTTGTAACAAAACTCCTGTACCAATTTTTTTCTTTATTGTGTGCAAATTCAAATGTTATTAGTAAGAGGTAAAGATAAACAAGTTTCATAGTCAAAAGTAATAAGGGTTTACCACCATAAATTTTCGTAACTTCATCATCGTCCTTCATCTCAATTGATACTTGCTTTAACAAACTACAAATATGTAAAAACGATAAAGTTATTTATCAAATTTTTAACAAACACCCACCTACAAAAATCGAACTTAACAATGGGAATGAAAGCTAGGGAAACTCGAACATCATAAACCTCACGTGTAAATGAGTGCTATCGTATCAGTACGCGCAACACAATTTAATAGCTCTAAATAGACAAACTCAATTTGTTTTATTCTCACGTGATTGTAGTTATCAGTGAGTCAATTAAAATGAATGTCGTGAAAATACACATAAGGGCAGGGGTGAGTTGTCATAGGATATACGAGGGGCAGACAGGGGTTGTGGGCGGAGGGAAATGTCCACGATAGATTCACCACTAGTATTAACTGAGGCACCCACCTGCGGGCCCAGGTGCAGTCTATAAAATAGCAATACTCAAAACTATGTTCTCAAGTTCTTATCGACCCCGGAAAACAATTTCGACATATCGAAATATACTGAGATGGATCGCTTCCTCTTTTCGCAAAAAGTAATTCTTTAATTTTCTGTGAAACAATCAATTTTATCATAATTACTGTTTCGTGTCATTTCATAATTAAGATTACGAAATGGATTCCTACGCTTATACAAAATAATGTGAGCATTTCTTAAAAGTAACAATAACGATTTTTTCTTTATCAGTTTATCTTTTCTTTATTTCTGTAATAGACAAAGATATTAAATCAAGAAATTATTACTTTGCTTATATATAACACTTGATAACGTCCGTCCTAGGGGACAATTTCGCTGGACTCGGACTAAGGTCATGTGATCGAACTCTAGTATGATAAAGATGAAAGTTATCGTAGGTTCAGAACCTATATTTTAAGTTTGTTACATTGCTTAGCAGTGATTTAAATAATTACAAATTACATTTATAGCTATTGTATATTTATTATATTAGTAATGTGAAAAATAAATATCCTATAATGATCTTACTATTTATTTTAGGTTTCATAAGAACATTGCTTTATGTTTTAGGATTACATATTATATTTTTGCATTAAACGGCGTAATAAAATAAAAATAGTAATAATCTTGGCCCTCAAAAGTTAAAGGATTGCAGTTAGTCAACTATTCAAAACTTAAAAATTTACAATTATACATGTTTTATTCTTTATGTGAGTATTGTAAATATTGTTACATTAAAATAAAAAAATAAATTGTATGAGTGATTTAAGGGATGTATTATTTATAAGTGATAACTACATTGTTTTCAGAATTTCTGAGAGTGTATTTTTTCGTAGGATTTGTATTTGAGCACATACATTTTATTTATTTATTTAAATTTCATCCATGATTAAACAGGGACAAAGGCTAGTAAGTTAAAGACGCCTCCTTTCTCAAAATGTGATGAAAAGTAACGAGCTGCAGGTGCATTTCCACGTGTGAATGGTCACGGGAAGATAGGCCGGCGTGCGGTGTCGCATGCAAATCAGCGCGAAGGAGCGGCCCGCATGCGGGTTGCCGACCAACGAACTTGGCCTTCGCACTGTTCACGCTGCGCCTGCGCAATCATGAAACAATCGACATTTGAACTTTACACCATTATTTGCTGTAGATTTCTTGGTGATAACAAGCTCTTGTATATTTAACGAGTTGTGTTACAAAGTTAATCAGCTTATAATTAAATTTTGATTTGAACATTGGCTCTTTCCATGCATATGTTCTCCACGCCCAATAATATCCGGCTAATTGAGTCATTAGTCTTTTTCATCGACAATTTATGGTCGCTGTAGTAAGATTGTATATTTAGAACTATGTAAGGGAACGATAAAATAATAAAATACTTTTGTGTAGTGTTGGCTTAGAATAGCACTACCCCGTTTCTTCTCATGGGTGTACGTAAGAGGCGACTAAGGGTATTGGGGCTTTTCAATGGATTTTTGGGCGATGCGGTTGGAGACCCATCACCAACAACCTTTATTTTAGTATATTTTCCCCACTTAACTTCCAAAAGTGGCTGAGGAATTTATAATTACTTAGTTCTGGCTACCCCTTCCAGTGATTTATAGCCGTGAGTATATGTATATGTTTTTTCTTAATTAGAGTTGTAGTAGTTTGGGCATTGTATTATTTCTTATTAGGATTTATGTTTGTTAATATAAGTGCGGTGATCGCACTGAACTAAATCCAATTTGCTGTCTTTAACGACTACTCCCGGATACTCAGGTGTCAATATCTTAATCAAACAACAATATTTATCCCTCAGCTTGAATACATAAGTCCCCATAAATATTAAATGAGATACGAAAGGGTCGTGCGTCTATTTAAATCCGTCTCGCCCACGGAGTCAGTAACAAACACAAGAAAGTCATTTATTTGTTCAAGTTTCTCGGAAAACACTTTGGCGATTGATGTAATAATACTAGTTGCTTTCTAGCCAATGTTAGTTTTCTCGGTAATTCTAAACTTTTTTTAATAATGTTTTTTTACTGCTCTTTTTTATAGTGTGAACCATTCATTACCATTTGGTCCCGGCCAGGATGACTACCAAAAGTGAACGTTCAAAATATTGCTGTATGTAAGAGGCAGCAAAAGATTTCAGTAGATATATAACTAATATATTTTATTACATTCCATAAGCCATTTTTGCCAACTAAAGCGCTTATTCCATTTGTCTGAATGAAGACGTCTGAAAGCCACAGAATCTGAATTCAGACTAGTAGAATAACGTTCAAACTGAAATTTGTGTAGTGGAATAACAAGCGTCTGCGGCAGTAACTTCGAAGGACGTCTGAATTCAGCAACGACAAAGTGTAATGGAATAAGCTCTTAAAAGGACAAATGCTCTTTAGTTTACTTCACTATAAATACTAGTGTACTTTAATTGTTTCCCATAAACAATCGTCAGCGCTAATTATTCTGGTCTTTCTGGTTCTTTTTTGTGGATGATTGATAAAAGAAAGTTATTCATAGTAACACGGCATATCAAATCGCCTCTAAAGCTCGAGGATAGAGCATCAGGGGACAACATGACGTGACGACATTTAAATTGTTTCACATTGTTTTAGATTGAAGCAATATGTCGGAGCCGTTATCTGATGAAATATGTCCGTTATGATTGGCAAACAAACAGTATGGCGCGGGGAGCCCATATGTCGCGGCACGTGCGCCTGCGCATCGCATTGCGCACCGTTTGCCCTGCGCCGTGCGCGTTCGGGGATGAACGATGCAGACTTACGAAGCTATCAAAGAGATTTTATTTTTGGTTGTTATATTTAATGTGTTAAAATCAATAAAAACGATTGGGATTAATTATAATAATTACACATGCATTTCAAAAATAGTATTGCTACCATGCTATTCCACGTACTACGAGTATTAAATGTAATCCACTATTGATATAATAATAAGGATTGTTTGGAAGTGATTGCTTTTAGTAGTGATTAGTAAATTTTGCATTTGTGACTGAAATTTTATATATATTTCTATTGTGATGTGCATTAAACTTAATTGTGTTTTTGCTGGTCATTTCTGAGATTAGTAATAAAAAAACACAAGGAAAGTTTCTGCTTGACGGTTGTTGGAGACAGTTGTACTCCTGAGTAAGCTCCGCATTTCTTGGACCTTCTTTTGTAAAAGTTGTACAGCCAACTATATTGTATTTTACGACGTATATTGTAGAGATTTGGAAAATAAGTAGTTTGTCATTATAAGCGACGAATACGACAAATTTTATACTTTACTTTACTTTACTTTTATACTTTAGCGACGGATTATCATAGTAAATTTAAATTTTTATAATCTATGAATGAATTCAGATAATATTTAAAAGCAACTTACAAAATTTCTAGTTTAAAATTAATTTGCATAGTTATAGTTAACATTATCATCAATAGCCTCACTTATGCTTTTCGCAAACAGAACTCTGAATATTGTGATGTCTATAGCGAGAGAAGCCAGTGCGCGCGCGCCGCCCATCCGTCAGTATAATCGGCTGTTAATCATTTTTCGGTCGACAGGGTTCATTGTTCCCTCCCGCATTCTATTTATCTGTTACTTGTTATATTTATAACACATTAAAACCATGCAAAATTTATCAACTAGTCTGTCATCGCCTTAATTAAAATTGTATATTTGAATCGCCTGTCGCGGCCAATTTTATTAGTTTTTAATTGGTAGGGAACGTTACCTACGTTGAACGTAGGTACAATGTATTGCATCTTAATGATCAAACTAAAATTTTTGCAATAAACCCAGAATAATGTAAATATTTTTCTAAATCCCAATATTAAGGCAAGTAAACTAAACGAACTAGTACTTGTAAGTATAAGCATACTGGAATAAGATTAAACATCGTCCTATTATTATTTTCCACAATTTATAAGCGCATAAAAAATATTTTGTGAGCTTTTTCACCATTTGTCATATTGCATTTAGAACAATATCATTTAGTTCATCATGCATAGTCACCTACACCTAACTAAGGCCAAGGATAGCTTTTTTAAAGTTAGTAGCTGGATTTGACTCAGGCATAAACGTAAAATAACATATACATAAACGTTCACGCTGTTTATTCCCGAAGGGGTTGGCAGAGGTACCAATACTTCTGAACATCACGTGACAGCGCCACCTAGTGTCCAGAGTAGGTACTCACGTTTTGCTTAGACGGTTTACTCACGTGATAGAGGGCAGGCCTATCGCCGTTTTGTACGAAAGCCATACATAACTGGCTCAAATATCACATCTCATATGAAGCAGACGTAGATTACCATATCAATCAGATAAATCCGTTTCTAAAATAGGTGAATTTAAACTGTTTATAGTTATCTGACGACATCACATGGCTAAGTACAACTGGCCAATGTGGCTTTCCTCACGATGTTTTCCCTCACCGTTAAAACCATGACCAATTAACCACACATAAGACAAATTGGTGTAAGTCCGAACCGGGATTTGAACTTACGCCTGCTTGTATATGGGCGGGTGTTCTACCCATACCCATAGCAGCTAAAACTATGAAGCCAACATGGTAGTAAAAACAACATTTAAATTAAAGTATTAAGTAAGATTTCACCCGCTTTGAAGTAATGTGACTATAGTTTTGTCCGTTGATTCCATCAATCTGTTGCTAGTTTTTATTATCTTGAAACTGCCCGCATCACATACAGAACCACTACACACCGCACATTGGCGGTATAGACCTTGAACTTCAACCAGGCTTTGCGGTTCAATATATATTGTAATTATTTTCTTATCGCTGCGTAGTTTCGCCATATAAGAGTACTACCACATTGCTTCTGTAACTCTGTAGAGAATATTGCTTATTTACTAGTTTCACAAGTTCCCTATTGGATTTTGTTAATATAACTGACAGCAAAAAACACCGATTCCAATCAAAACTAAACCAAACTTCACAGATGGATTACGAGAAAAAAGTGATTTTCCTACCATAACTCTGATTTACCGTTCATGAGATCACTTTGAATTTGTCAGGGTAAATGTAGGGTAGGCCTGTGCCTACTTTGTACGATCTGGCCTCTCGCTTAATTTTCGTTCACATAATTTAATGCCTGACCTTCTATTATATTCTACAAAAATTAACAACGCTCCCGATGTTCAAGGCATTTATTTTATTTTCCTCATCGTTTTTTTTTCTCTTTTATCTTACTACAGCTTTACACGGCGTGCTTTCTTATCCGCGAACGAATCTATTAGCTCATCAAAGTCCGTCTCAAAGGCAGTTTTATTTTCAATAGCTAGAATCGTGAGGCCAGATAAACGTTATACATATAGTTTTTAATTATTTTCAGTTTGCTGAAACTTCGCTCACAGCTGGCAGATGTCGTCGGTAATGTGCAGTATATCCTCAAAGCTATACTAACTTTAGGAAACGCTTCTTGCAAGTCATTCTTACACAGATGTTGTAACAGGTCGAATGCACTTGATTTTTCATCAATTTCCGTTACTAGGTCTTTGAATATAGAAAGTTCCTGGCAAAAATCAACTGCATTCAAGTCTTTTGAATATTTTCGAGCTAGATCGGCTCCATGTTTCTGCAGATCATCAGTCGACATATTTAAAAATGCGTGACCACTCCTCAGTGGTCCATGCGAAATTTTCAGCTAGGCTCTTTGTTGTTTCATTTTACTAATTACTCGGACACGCAATCTAAAATAAACTAAACAACGATCGTCCCTTGGCGTAAAGGGTTATTCGGCTCGGTTCGTGTAGCCTCTAGTGCTACATGTGACATACGGGGGAATCCCCGGCAGTGATACGTACGTTATCAGTATTGCCAATTAGGCTATAACTATACAGAATGTACTAAACTGATTTTGGCGCCCTCTGAAACTGCCGCCCGGGGCAGGTGCCCCGGTTTGCCCCCCCCTAGATCCGGGGCTGTATGGTAATCTACGTCTGCTTCATATGAGATGTGATATTTGAGCCAGCTATGTATGGCTTTTGAAGTTTATAACGTTATTCCTCAGACATTACGTAAAAGAAAGTGAGGAAACCCTTACTATGGAGGAACACTTGTCTTTTAGTTTTTGCTGTGAAACTGAAACAAAAGCACTAGGTTCATTTTGTTAATTGGTATATTTATAGTAAACAAAATCGTATTTTTATCAATCTAGTGGTTTTAATGCACTTGTTTTAGGGTGATAGAAATTACTTCACCTGTTTGGATACTAATTTGGTCTTGGGAAAATATATTTTATCATCATTTCATATATATCTACTTGCTGTATAGTGTCTATCACAGCCTTGTTTATTTATTTTCAACCTTAATATGACAACTAAGACAACATAATTCATGATAATTGAGTTGTATTGAACATACATACTCACAGCTATATTTCCCTAGAAGGGGTAGCCAGAGCTAAGGAATTATAAATTCCTCAGCCACTTTTGGAAGTTGAGTGGGGAAAAGATGGTAAAAATAAAGGTTTTGGTAATGAGTCTCCAACCGCATCGCCCAAAAATCCAATAAAAAGCCCCAACACCCTTAGTCGCCTCTTACGACACCCGTGGGTAGAAAGGGGTAGCGACATTCTAAGCTGGCACTACACGGCAAAGTTGTTGTATTGAATTGTTGGTAAATCGTAAAAAAAAACAATAACTTCTAATAAAAAAATATGCAAATTATTTTTTTTATGCATAGAAAAGCCAATTTTAAAATTGATTCGATATAAAGCCATTTATAAGTATCCCATTGATTTGCTTACATTACTTCCCCAAAGTTCATTGACGAGCATTATTTTTGTAGTCTTTTAAAAAAATTGCTCGTTTGATTCGAAGTTTTGATTGCTTCTGTGATTGTACATATAATTAGGTACGATGTACATTCTAATAAAATGTTATTAGTGAGTGTAAAGCAGGGGATGAGGGGTGGAAAACAGAGCATGTGCTACTCGACATGTGGCGTGGCGGCGCATCGCTCCTCGCCAAGACTAAGCAAGCGTGTCTCCCAAACCTTAAAACCGTTTTTTCTCACCCCAACGATTTTTGAATATCAAAAAACCACTTGATTTTTTGTTTTTCTTTAACAAAAAACAATATGTTTTACTATTGTAGTGATCTTAGGGGGATGAAGTCAAGTTTTTTGGATCGCGTGCTTGTAAGTGCGACCCCTCGTTGATGTCTTTTGTACTACGCGTTCTATCATTTTTTTACTTGCCATCTATTCCAAAATATAACAATCAATTCGACTTACAAAATTTAAAGCACTTATGTTAATAATGTAGAAAACTCTAATTCAGAAAATTTTATTGTTTTCCTATTTGTTGTGCTACTGAACTTTAATGTTCAAGTTTGACATATTTTGACGACTATGGTAACTTATGGGACTAGAATTTGAAATTGAGATCGTTTCGTATTACATAATAGGCTGATTAAATCTTATTTAAAAAGTACAATGTTAAATGGATGGTTGAAATAAGAGATTCAGTAATATTTAAATGACTTTTACATAATATGTTTTCTACAATAACTGACGTTATACGACTACGACTACGTGTACGTTCGAGATCATCGAGTTACAATGTATGTTTAGTCCTCTTTCTATTTCCTTTACTCCTCATCATTTTTTTGCGTAAACAAACGATTTAATAAACCCGCACTTTGAAAGAATTTCTATTTTTTGATTTTTTATGGCAATTTTTTTTATTGTCAGTTCTCCTCTGTACGCATTATTTTTTTTATTATAAAAAAGTACTTTAAAAGACAAAACCTACTAAGTGGTTCCACTCCAGTGGAAGAAAGTAAAAAGTATAAACAACTCATAGACACTTATTCATTAGCCCGCATACTATGTTAACACATCGGTTTGTAACGGCTGAAAAACTCTAAGAAAATTTAAGACTAAGTAACTTTCTATGTTTTCTCGATTAAAAGCTATTTTAAATGGTTATGGCATTGTAATTGGTATAACTTTTAACTGACTATCTTTAACAAAGATACGTTTTTCATTGAACAATATTTCCGTTCTACAAACATACAAAATTATAAAGTGACCGTTGGCTATTTATGGTCACGGATTTATATCAAAACTAAACTTTGTATAGAAATGTCACAACTTATACGGGTATGAGGGTATGCGTCATACTCATACTTAATACTTTTTCAATAGTTAAATATTGCATGTACTGTTTCATTAGTTCAAGCGCAAAACTATTCATTGCAGCCAAAGTATATAGCAATAGGCATTGTAATGACTAATTGCTCTTGTGTGTCATACAAATTTTTAACACATTTGTATTAAATTAACTGCTTATTACTGAAATTGTTGCAAAAAGGAAAAAAAAAGGTGCAAAATCAGAGCTGTTTTTTGTTTTGCGCAATGGCTGTTGTGGCCAGCTAATTACACTACGAATGAAGTTACAATTAAAAAAGTAATACAAATTGATTTCAATGATATACATAACCATATTAACGGTGATAAATCCCTAGAAGGGGTAGCCAGAGCCTTTAGAAGTTAAGATGGAAAAGATTATAAAATGAAGGTTCTTGGTCTCTGGCATCGTCCAAAAATCACTTATAAGCACCAAAACCTATAGTCAAATCTTACGCAAATCCAAGGGAAGAAATAAGGTAATGCTATTCTAAGCCTTCTTTAGCGTAAGTTCGTTAAATAAGCTTTTGGTTAGACGTAAATTAAACTCTCAATTAAGTATATCCCTCCTAAAAATTTGCTTCTTTCTATTTAAAAAGATAAAGATAAAAATTAAATTATTTACAAAAGCAAAACAAACATAAGTAGGGAAAATTAGCGGATTAACTTCAACATTATTGTATACCTCAGCATATGCTGTGCGTATGTGTGTGTTTGTATGTGTCTGGAATATTTTGGAGGAGAACACCTGATTAAAACCTCATCAAAATATTGCTTAAAGCAGATTTAATTGTTGATTTACAACACGGAAACTTGTTGACGCCGTATGAGGATATAAGGCAACCTTGACAACCTTCATAGCTCAGTGGGAACAGCACCGCTTCTCGTGCAGCAGACGAAGGTTCGAATCCTGAGCCATCCTAATCAATGCGTCCCTTCTTAATTTATGTGTGGTTCATTCTTAATATATATTTTTATTCTTAGTTAATCAAGGTTACTACTTTTGAGGGATATCATCGTGAGGAAACCCACTTAGCTGAGTTGTACTTAATTTTTATTTATAAAACTAATTATATTATTATTTTTATTCATAAATTGGTAAAAGGGATCTATAGAGCCAGTGTGGATAGTAATGTTAGTAGAGGACGACTACGGAGAACACACTTGGACCAAATTGAGTGTGTGCTCAAAAAGGCTGGCGTCCGAAGTATGAAGAATAAAAGAGCATGTATGAAAAGATTGATGGATGTAAACGAAGCTAGAGAGGTTTGTCAGGATCGTACGAAGTGGCGATCGATAGTCTCTGCCTACCCCAATGGGAACTAATTACGTGAGTATATGTATGTATGTAAATTAATTTTAGTACCAACATACATACATAAACTAATTACTAAAAGGGGTAGCCAGAGCTAAGGAATTAGAAATTCCTCAGCCACTTTTGGAAAGTTTAGTGGGGAAAAGATGGTAAAATAAGGGTTGTTGGTGATAGGTCTCCAACCGCATCGCCCAAAAATCCCTTCAAAGGCCCTATACCGTTAGTCGCCTCTTACGTACACCCACCGGATAAAATGGGGTAGTGCTATTCTAAGCCGACACTACACAGCCAATTTAGTATTAACATTAGATCATATGATTATATTGGATGAATGGCTCAATTTATCACTTCTGCACAAACCCCAAGAAATCGGAGGGATACGGATGGTTTAAAATTACTCTTACTTATTTAAAATAAACGCCATTCCATCCTTCCAGCTAACGATTGTAAGTGACTCACGCGAAAAAAAATCAAACCAGTGGAATAAAATATATGAAATTAAAATAAATTCTTACAATCTCATTTCCTCTATAATAAAGTAGGTAGTAGCTAGTAAACTAAAAAGCCAATCAATTGAGTAATATTCAATTATTGTAGTGAATTTATTTGAATAAAAAGATATAAATTCAAAATCATGGCGATTTAAAAAGAAATACTCTTAGATCTGAAAAAAGGATAGCTTTTGTTCTTATATTAACTTTTCAGATAAGATGATTAATTCTAGCTCTATACCTATTTATCTAGCTCTATACTCAAAAAACAACTTTAAAAAAACATTCATGCAAACAACCCCCTTAATTATCAGTTCACATGGTAGCAAATTAAAGAAACTTACATTGTCATTGTTACACACTTAATAAACAAAGACATGACACAAAGTTACCAATGTAAGTGCTTTTTACAAGCAAAACATAGAACCTAATAATTGTTAATCGAAAAAACGGCAAAACGCAAGTACACCATAATTTTTGCGTAATTTTATTACAAATTCATAGTTTCCTGTAAAAAATGTATCTCAGTTCTGCTTACTGTTGTCTTTAAATAGGTTAATGAGTGTGTGAGCGCAAGTGGACGGGTTTGCGGCGGATGCGATGATGAGCTACTGCCGCCGCCGCCGTCGCCGCAGCTAAACCTTCAATTACACTCCTGCGTAGACCACTCCGCTACGGTTCACTTTCAGTTTTACCAACAATGTAGGAGTAGGTTTGAATAATATCAAATTAATGGCAGCTTTTGAATTAGCAATTCGTCATTCATTTTCGTAGTAAAAACAGGAATTGAAAATGGATAATCTTGAATCCATGTTTTTAAATAACATCGTCCATCAATTAGTCTAAAAGTCCAAGATCCCTTAATTGCCTCTTACGACAACTACACAAAGATATAAGGAAATGCTTATTTGGCCGCCGCTGACAGAACAACCAATTATAGCTGTTTAAATCTGTTCCCTGGCTGTCCAATCGCTCCATCGAAAGTGGAGTGCAGTGGAAGGCCCCACACGCATCTCTTGCGCGCACCGGGCCGCAATTACCGCGTAGCTGCGCGTCCTAGACACCGCGCGTCGCCTCCCACCACTTACCGGTTAACCCATTTTATTCGCCGCGTTGAAAACACGACTAAATGAATTAATGCAAATGTATACTATAAAAATTGTCGCAGGTGCAACGGGACGGGTTCGAGTCACTCGGAGCAACGAGAAAGACGGCGGCGGCGGCGCTTACCCACTGCGGGACTCGCTTGCAATGATGTCCGATAGGTTTATTTATAACCCCATATGCTTCACTCTGATTATAACTTGGCTCACTAACTACTTTTATATCGTGCATTTACATACTTTTGTGAAAGCTGTAATTTATTGCTACATGCGAAGGGGAATAATAAAACTTTTGCTCGTATTTTGCACATAAATTTATCAATTAAATATGATTTTATCGTTGCATCTGATGTATAGTATAATCAATATTTGTATGCACAAAAAAATATTTTATCATATTACTTAACTTATATAGAAGTTAAATGTTCTGATGCGATGAACTTTTAAATTATATTGAGAAAAAGAAATATGAATAAAATATATATATATATATATTAAAAAAAACATAAAAGATGTTTTCATATATTTAAAACAATTAATTTCTTAAACTTAACCATTGAATCTCCTCGATATTAACTTGTAAACATGTTTTCCACCTTTCCGTTTGACATATCAATCGAACAACAAAAACAAAACTGAAATGCAATCTCGTTTCTCCATTACCGTTAAAATAGTTAGTGTGGGAGCGGTGACGGTCGGCGGCGGCATGCAAATAAACAAAACAACTTAATGAACAATTAAGTATTCATGCGAATAAAAATTCGATCTCAATAAAATCAGTTGATAACTTAAGTCCGCCTAGTTAAAGCGGCTACCGAGGCTTGGAAACGTTTCTTTGATAACTTTATATGTGCGCCGCCCTGGCTTGCCTGGCTCCTACTTTTATACTAAAATTACTGTTTCATGAATGAAGTCTTCTTAGATACTTTTGTTTAATTGGTTAAACAAGTTATTAATCTAAAAGTTTATTCCTCAGGTTTTATTGTAATTGCATTGAACATTGTAATAGGAAGTTACTCAAAGGTTTTTATGTTTTTTATTTCTTTACTGAAACATTATATTGTCATACACACATATACTCACGGCTATAAAGCTCATAAAGCGGAGCCAGAACTTTAAAAATGGACATTCTTTGGAAGTTGAGTGGGTTCAAGATTGTAAAATAAAGGTTGTTAGTGTTCGGTCACCAAATGCATCGCCCAACAATTACTTAAAAGCCCCAGTATCCTAAGTCACCTCTTACGAACCCGTGGAAAGATTGTGATATTCTAAACTAGGAAACTTCACAGCTATTTTCATATTTTCTTAATCAGAGCATTCAAAAAGATCGCAACACTGTGTTTCTCTTCAATGAAAAGGTAATTGAGTATCCCCAGGTTTTGACTATTAAAATCGATTGGAGAGTATCTGGTTCAAGATAAATAACTGTGTGAACTCTTAGTGGTTAAGTTATTTTGTTATGAAATTTAGTTTTATTATGAAATTCTTAAGGCCATCTGTTTACCCCTTCGGGGAATCAATCGAGTTGGTAAAATGTGTGGTTTCTCGTAGCCGGCAGCGCTCGCGGCGTGATGGTATGTGGTACCGACTGCAATGGAGCCTATTTTTATTTAATAAATTGCACAGTTGGCACTGAAATCATATCGCATTGCGTTTATTTTTATACATACCGAATCCCTCTTTTGTAGGACTTCAATAAGATCGAGTAGTTTTAACAAACTTGGTACAATTTTTTGTCTTACTGTAAAGCTTATTATTAGATTCTCTGGTACAGATTTTCTATGTGCTCCTGATTCAGGATTGGAGGTTTTGAATCCCTGTAATTTATGAGAGAACCTATCACATGTCTTCATCAACAATCCTCTGTCGTAGGGTTTACTGAAACCCTTGAATTGAAAGTTCTTTGTCATTAACGCAGCTTTCAATTAATCCATCGACGACCTCGTCAGTATATATTTAAGTCAAACGTATATATTTAAATCATTAACAGATTTTAAAGGCTTAATTGTCAGTAATTGTTTTTGTTGTTCCTGTTAAATAAACTTAAGTTTCTCGTTTTCTCTGTACATATGCCGCAATTGTCGAGTTTGGGAACGCAATGTGCGCATGCGACCTTTGCCGGGCGCAATTATCTGCGCAGCACGTGCCACGCGCCGCCGCCGTCGCGCCTCCGTTTACTACTTCAGTAAATACTATACCATACTTAGTTATTCATTATCATGAATTCTTAGATACTCGTATTATCATATCAATCCTATATACTTGTAATTTACTTATATTTAAAATAATGTTGTTGAAAGACTAAAACAACATCAAAGTAAATGACTCGGCTTCTGAAAATAATGACTTTAATTCAATTCGAAATAAAAACTTAATGCTTCAAAAAGTTTATATTCCGAAATCATAATAGTGGTGACATCACGTGCACATCATGTTGAAACGATGTATTTCCGTATTACTCAGGGTCAGAGTTCAATAAATGAAATGAGTTACATGAAAAATTACCCATACATACCATTCCAAATTCACCTACATTTTTTTTATCAAATATATATATAGGGTACTTTGACCGATAAATTTCAAGGTTGAGAGAGGAATTCTCTGAAATACAAGTGAAAATCCAACTGTCCAAGTATTATAAGCCCAGAGCTACGAGGCAGGGACCTTCTTAAAGAAATATTTTTACTAAGAATACCTAATCTCAGTGTCCATTGATATATAGGTATAAACCTTCTGGGCCATTTGGCCATCTGCCCTTTTGAGCATTTTTGAACAGAGGCTACTATGATACAATCCTCAATTCGTCTATTTTTATTGACATGCCAACTATTGGTCGTAATGTAACATCCAGTTAGAATAGAACTCAAGAAAACTTCGGCGCAGTTGTTATACTTTTACTTAATATGTTTTTACCTTTTCTTTTCTTTTATTAAAAGTAGCATTACATCCCTTTTTATTATTCCATGTGAATCCAACGAACCAGCAATTTAGACATATTGAAGACGCGTTCAATAACTTTAATGCTTTTAAATGAAACCGTCTAGAACCCTGCGGCTACTGACTTGTAAGTTGTATATCTGTTGCAGTAATGTGGCGCAATCAACTGCCTCCGAGATTAATACGACAATTACTATCAAACAAGAGTTGCCTTCGCGATTACCAACAACGAGAGAACATCAACATGACATTGCACCAAACCAAAAATATGGTTTCGAATGCGTTCGCAGTTAAATTATAATGGTGCTATAGTTTACAGGAATATACGTCTTTTTGATGTAGCTGTGGGCGCTTTCTGAACATTGAAATATAAGTTTTAAAGTTGTATTTTAAGTCTTATATTTAAACCTTATGGATTAAGTGAGATTATTATAAATTCAACAATATTTAATGAAACAACTATTGATTTTCGGATATTTTAATCGCGTGTTATTACATTGACGTTTCGAAAACTTTTCAGTTATCATGGTCACGGGAAGACTGAGGTGTTATTTGTCATTATACAGTACTATAAAATGAAAGTCTTCCCGTGACCATGATAACTGAAAAGTTTTTCGAAACGTCAACGTAATAACACGCGATTAAAATATCCGAAAATCAATAGTTGTTGAAAAATTGAATTATAATGTGCAATCGTGAAAATCTTAGAAAATACAATATTTAATGATTTGCTTACTAAGATGTTGCCAGTTTATAAGCAATGTCATCACTTCTTCTATTATTACGCATGAAAATTGAACTGAGGATGGGAAGAAACATAATATGGAAAAAAATAATGTATTTAACAAGTTTTAAAACAGGTTGAGATTAGAGCCGGAACTGAAACGGTTTTGTTGTATAATATATGCCTATAAACATCACATATATCTTTAGTAATGCCCGTACAGATTTTACGATTACTAAAAAAAACACCTTCAAGCTCTATGCATTGTAAAGGAAACATCGCGTCTACAAAAAAGCTCGAAGTTTTAAAGCACAATGACCGTTGCACTGGGCGTTATTGGATGGGTGAGGGGTGTCCTTAACAAGTAAATTATCGAGGTTCGAAGTTCGGATTGGAAATCAATTAAGTTGGCGCGAGACGTTTGCACCAGCACCTGCCGCCGCGGGGGGCGGGCGGTCGCACTTGCACTTTCATCATTATCATTTGTAGTGTTCAGCTATTAAAATACTTTTTGAATCTCATCATTTACTTAAGTATAGTATTATTCTTTGAGCAAAAAGAGGTTGTAGTTATAATTGTTTGCTGAATGTTAACGCTTTCTTTTAAAATCAATTTAAAAAAAAAAAAAATGCTGTTTAGCGTCGGCTTAGAAAAGCACTACCACATTTCTTCCGGTGGGTGTACGTAAGAGGCGACTAACGGTATTGGGGCTTTTAAGGGATTTTCGGGCGATGCGTTTGGAGACCCATCACCAACAACCTTTATTTCACCATCTTTTCCCCACGCAACTTCCAAAGGTGGCTGAGGAATGTCTCATTCCCTAGCTCTGGGGGTAGCCGTTCAAGGGATTTATAGCCGTGAGTATATGTATGTATGTATGTTTTAAAATCAACACTAAAAAATCATTTGAAAAACATATACGTTTCTTGAATCATCTCTAAGATATTTTTATATAGATCGCATTGCTAATAAAACAAAACTTTCATTACCGTTACGATTTAAATATGATAACATAAAAACGAAATCCCTTCATGTTCATTAAACCGCAGCTGATGATATTAACTGCAACCTAACTGATCATAAGATCGAATAAAAGGATGATTTACTTTCAGTAGTTAAAATACTCATTACTTGGGACATGAAACGGCGACCGCAAGCGCCCGGGGCCGCAGCAGACATCTTCACCGCGCATGCGCGTACCGTCGCCTCCCGCCTGCACTAGCTACAGCCTGCATCACCGGTCACCACATCTCTGATCTCACGTATTGGACACACAACGATTACTACTTAAGACTTGAACGAAACGAACGAAGATTTCCTTTTCAAGGACCAAGGTTGACAAATTGGCTTGGTCCATCTTAAATTGTATTTTATTTTTATTTATCACTAATAAGGCAAAACTCGCCTTGTCTTTATATAGTAAGCATTTATAACTCGGTATAAGTTGTGAGTTAATCTTTTTCTTGCAGTTTTTGTTAATAATAATCAAATAACACAGCTCTAAGTTATCATATTTATTAACAAATACAGAACAATTATTTCTAAGTTGTCCTATTTTGCCGTGTAGTGTCGGTGTAGAATAACACTACCCCATTTCTACCCGTGGGTGATCGTAAGAAGCGACAAAGGGTAAAGGGGCTTTTTAAGTGATTTTTGGGCGATTTGGTTGGAGACCCGTCACCAAAAACATTTATTATTACTATCTTTTCCCCATCAACTTCCAAAAGTGGCTGAGGAATTTCTCATTCCAAAGCTCTGGCTACCCCGTTAAGGGATTTATAGCCGTGAGTATATGTATGTTGTCCTACATTGTGTAGTATTCCACGTTTACGCAACATACTTATTATTTGTGTAAGGGAAAAAAAGATGATAGTCTGAAACTAGTAGTTTTAAATATTTACGCGGTATGTTAGTTTGCACCTTTCCAATCAATTACCAGATAAATAGCGTATAGTCGCGAATCAGCTAGGTGGACGCAACTCGACTGTTGACGACGAATTCTTTGCCTGAAGCGTGCGCCTACTTTTTGCCCAAGCAGGTGCAAGTGCATATGTTATTAAATTGTCAAAGTGTGCACTTATAAGCACTTTATACACATAATTTGAGGTATTATTTGTGCCTATGTATATCAGAACAAAATATTAAGCCTGCAATCCAATGATAGGGTTTTATTTCTTTGTATTGGTCAAACCACGAGATTTTACGACGCAATTAAAACCATGACATGACCAGTACATGAAAACGCTTAATTCATGAATTCTACATCAATCGTTCTTAAATTGTAATTGTAATTTAATTTATAAAATAATCGGGCAAAGCGGCCAATTGTTGACAATATACGAGTATGTTATTGATAAAAGATACTTATCAAATAAAGATAAGAAATACGGGATTTGACACTCGTAAAGTGGCATAAAAAACTATTAAGGGTATGTAGTAAGCAACTTAACCATGCCTACATTGAGTTATATTCAGGGTTTTAGGCTCTAGCTTATGTTGCCGGAGGAAATCCTTCTGATTATCCAATTTATGTCTATATGTTTGTTCTGAAAGTTTCAATCAATATTCTTTCCATATCGTTCAATTCATTTAACGGGGAGGGACACTCATTCAACGGGGAGGTATTTTTCATAGAACACATATTCTTACCTCATACCTTAAAAATGTGTGAGTATATTTATGTATGTACGCCTTAAATATCATTTACATCAAATTTCCATCAAAATAAATCGTTTATTTATAGTATCTAAACCTTAAAATTAATATTGTAGGCTGATTCATGTAGGTAAGATATTTTTTTATAGTGCTCATAGCTTTTTTTTAACTGTGCTGTTTTATGAAATAATGTGATTGTGTTTAAGGAATTACGCATAAAAATACCAACTCTGAGCACTTATCCATTTATGGTTAAACTTATATAGGTAAAGTAGAATTACAGGTAAAGATAAAGGATTTTATATTTCTTTGAGTAGCGGATAATCAAAAACCGCAACATATCGGCCGTCTGCAGTCTCAAAGTTGGGAACATGTGGGCATTCAATATGAGCAGTAAAAGTGGAGCAATTACGTCGGAGGTGAATGTGGAGTGCGCCGTGTAATGAGTGGGTGCGCCGCTCACAGTACTCATTGCTTTGTTCAGAGCCGAAGTGCGCCTTCCAGGAGCTTTTACGGTTTCTGAAAGAAGACCTGCGCTGTACCACTCGTCAGCCATATGTCAGCAACGCGATGTCGCCTTATTGACATTGCTCGTGTTTTATTTAATATCGCCGCTATTGAGCCATTTAATTGGCGCAAATCAGAAGGCAAGGTTGCGTTTTTTAAATCCGTTAAGCGCACACATGCCGCGGGCGGGTGCTGCTGTCGCGTGGTGAATCTTGCCGATTGGGGTTGTGCTTGCTTATAGGGATGTACTTCACAGAATATCGATATAAAGTACATCAACCTTAATATGCATATTGTCTAAATTGATGTTACAGTTAACAATGTAACTGGAAGTTATAATCGAAAATTGGTATTTTAACAATTTTTTTCAAGTGTGTAGATAATTAAACTAAAAACTAAATAAATTAAATAAATAATTAAAATACCTCTTGCGATTTATTTATTCCACCATATTTAATTCCACATCCATACATTAAAAGTATCAGACGGCTATATGAAACTAATACTTGATAATATCTTTATTTTGTACTAAGTTTTCAGATTTATGATTGCAAATACGGAGAACAACTTTAGTCGATAAGCTGGGATCGCAGCCCCGCTCTAGTAGCCCACTCCCGCACCCGCGCTCCAAGTCCCCACCTGCCACTCGCAACCCCATGCTATATTTTATTCTACTTAATCGTCCTTTCCGTTATATTACCTGTTTTTTATCCCGTATTTAAAGCAAATATTCCAGTTTTTAATCGTTACAATGTTCGCCCATCCGTCCTTTTAACTATAATAGACACTTTTAATTGAGAATCTATAAAAGGTTTCGCAAACCACAGCCCTTGTATGGAACAAGTATTCATCATTCATTGGAAGACGCGACTCTCATCTGCCCAATTAATAAAAGTTGACTTTAAGAAATAGCAGGCGGCGACAGGGCACTGTGCAACCAGGCGCTTGCAGTACCGGTTCTGCGTCGGTGCAGCTGAAACATACCCTCCAAACAATCTATTTTGGATCACCTATTAACTACTACTTTTGTTTTTCTTATTTAGAGAATCAGGCATTGATTATAAATGCAAACTGCTTGCGATTTATTTCAAGAGTTTTGTGATGTGGATGAGCTTTAATCTAAACTATTCGTTTTCATTAAGTTCAATCGGTTTATTGCAACTGTTTTGTATTTAAACTATTCTATAGGAGGGTCGAATCATTTTCAAATCAAAACTCTAACAGCGAAAGAAAACAAAAACAGTTATGAGAAAAAAAGGTTAATAAAAAGCTGCGCAGGCGCGTGCCAGCGCGACATGTGCACGCGCCGAGGATTCTCTCGCTAACGGGCCGTGACGCCCCGCTCCCCGCGCACGCCCCGCTCCCCGCGGCCCGACCGCGCGCGCTCCCGCCACGCGCCTCCGTTATGTTCATTTTCTCCCTGGCTGCACGCCGCCCGCCCCGCTCCTCTCTACTGGAAACTGAAGCACCACTCTTGAAACCTTAGGACATCCCTATTGTAACCAGAGAATATTAAACCAATCTACTTCCTGAGATTCTTACACTGTTAAATCATGTGTTAAATTCTAATTAACGCGGTGTCACCAACAAGCCAAGGCGGGCTGCGGCTAGATACTGGATTTATTGAAGGAAAACTTATTCGATTTCTTGTACAATAGAGGTGTAATGTATAATTTGCTGTAGTTTGTTGGTCCTTTAAATATTCTAAGGAAAATTAAGATATAATACGTAAGTATTGCGTGTAAAATTCTAAGTAATCGATTGTATATTACTAAAAAAAAATTTTACAAGATTTTTTTTAAGAATACTAGCCGATTCAACATTTGTGACTCAAAATTATCAAATTTCTCTTATCTATCAAAGGTTGTACTCAATCGTGAGTTGAACGCGTCTATACAATTTGTAACTATATTCCAAAACTGTGAATTGAAGAAATATCTGCTTTAGGTACTAATTCTAATCCGTTATTATTCTAAAAATAAAATTTACTACCAGCGTGAGCGATTTTCATTGTAACTAAATTATTTGTTCGAGTGTTATTCAAAACAACCTAATACTTTTAGTTGAACAATTAAAGTATTTATATAACTGTAGGCACATTGCCATAGTTACATATATTCGCTTTCAAAACAATATTTAAATTACTAAGAACCTTCTTCTTTGTCTTTCTCTGTATCGTGAGTATCGTGACTTCACACTATTATAGATTATCACAATGAATTGAACAGTGCCTAGTAATACCATCCGGAATCACTACTCGTTTTGTAGAACATATTTTTTACATGATCTATGTTCAATCTGATATATGATCAATATGATTTTAATCAAATACAAATCCCACTAAAGGGGTAGCCAGAGCTTCAGAATACGAAATTACTCAGTCTTGTTGAGAACTTGTTTGGGGAGAAAATCGTTTAAATTAAGTATCGTTGGTGGTAAACTACAGCCCTGTACGACGCCTCGTATGCCACCAAACGAAGGAACCGAGATTGTGCTATGCTAAACCTTCACAGCTTTAATTTCCTTTATAGGTACAGGCATAAAATATTTATTTGGCATAAAACATATAACCTATATATTTTTAAACAAACTATTCTTAACCTCTTTAGTTAGAAGCTGCCATACAGCTTTTTAAAACATTTACAATATCTTTCTATAAATATATTTATCTACTAAGAAATTTTAGCGATAATTATACTTAATACGAGCATGTTTGAAATTGCTTAATGTTTTAAGTGTTCATTCTCATTATAACCGTATCTAAATTTACCTTACTGAATAAAAGAGAAAAGAATGTATTGTTCAGTTTCTTAACAAATGTTAACTTATTTGTTACAACAAATATTTTCTTAAACAAGAGTATGGCAGCACGCTCACAAAATACGGATACGACCCGTGCTAGTGTTCGCTAAATCAGTATCTGGGAGTTTATTTGTTTATACAAGTATAATACCAAATGGTATTGATGAAAATTTGCTCTGTTTAAGTAAAAAAAAAGGCTTTTCTTTCAAAACTTAATCAATAATGGGCTCATATGTTGCGTATGTATCTAGATAGAAACATAACTTAAAAATTTGCTATTCATTAAACGTATTATCTTAAACAAACTTAAAATTGGAATAAGAAATAAGTAGAACGTAGCAATGTCATAAAATAATGTTATCGAAACCGGCAATTGCTATCGTTTGTTTGTTTTGTTTATTTTATTAGAATATGATTGCAAAGCCATCTAAGTGTTTCTAAGCGCGCCCCGCCCACCCCACGCGCCGCCAATGGCGCTAGGGGGCGGGGCCACTGCGCTTCTAACATCTTCACGTGATCATGCTTATGCTCATCTTATATGCAACTGAAAAATCAATTTTACACCAAAATGAAAAACATTCTAAAGCAGTCGTAGTTGATAGACACAAAGCTCCCGGCAAGAAAATCGTTACAAGCTGCAAGCAGTTACGCTCCTTAATAGGATAGTTTAAATGTCACACAGCCTACAACCGCTTATTTGAGAACATTAATACTAAAAAGCAATTTTTCTGAGCGGCCGCGTAATGCAACCGATAATTAACTCGTCCTGGGGCTCCCGTGACTACACTCATAAACCTACGGAGATTAATTTCCAAGACGAGTTTTAGTGTTATCACTAATCACGATAACCTAACATTTCGTTGCACTAAACTTTGACTCGAACGTGCACAATTAACAATAAAAATATGGTTTAACAACGCAAATACAGTTCTCTGTACTTTTGTCAGTTTCATAAAAGTAAGCAAGTATTTATTTTTTGTTCTAGGGCGAGCGAAGGTTCGCGCCGCAGAGAGAACGAGTCTCGGTGGCAAGTCAAAGACTCATCGTCAGTCACCTGTCAGCCAGTTGTATCTTCAAATCGTTTCTTTATTGCACAGCTTCCAGTGTTAAAGTATTCGTTTCGCGGGCCGCTAGCGGGCTAGCCGTTTCGAGACGACAGGTACGGGGCAGTGTGTAGTCGGGTAGGTCGTGGTCGCCGCGAAGCCTCCGTCGTTACATCGCGCGCCACAGCCAGTCAGGTGCGACGCGCCAGCCACTACGCATTGCGTGACTGCTCTCCTTCTAAATCACTCCTCGCGCTTCTTTCCTGTTCGATCGTACTATTTTTCTTAATATTAAAATGAACTATTTCCGTGCCGACAACTAATCACAATATATTTAAACTGAAGTTTCTTTAAAAAGTTCTACTGAATAAAGTGACTGTTCTGGAGGAACTTATCAGGTACGTAATTTAAAAGTTTTAATTTCAGCAACTGAAAGTTGTGAGCATGTTTTAGAGATCGTGATTTTTTTATTTGAGAATAATATTTTAATAATTTAACGCAGCTTTGTTTTTTTAATTAATTTAAAGTCGTGTTTAATATATCATTAAAAAACAAATCAAAGGATATGACAATGGATAGTGGAGTTAGTACTCACTTAATATCAACAGCATACAATCTTTTCTTATTTTCCGATAATGTTCGAGTCTGCTTAGTGATAAGTTTATTTGAAAATAAGTACATTGATTTATAATAGGTACTAATTCTTTACCTTATATTATAATACCTGATCCGAAGCTACTCTATTTATTACATTATTAAAATATTGTAGAAATTTATTTTTTAGATTAAATTGGCTAGTTTGTGTCCTGAGAGGTAGCCGTCCGTATAATATGCGGATTTCGTAATCAGAAAACTAGCTCTTTCACAATTTGGACCTATATTTTAAAAGTTTTATGTTTATTTATTTTATAATTTTATTATAAATAAAAAAAAAGTATATACGAATATTCTTTTAATGTTATAATAGTGAGTTATACTATTCTTCTGTGTATTCTGTGTGAATTGGCTTTTTGAATGACTTTCGGGCGATATGGCTGGAGACATATCATCATTCATCCCTTATTTACTGTTTTCTCCCTTCTCATTTTCCAAAGCGAATGAGGATTGTTATATTATAAAGCTCTGGTTACCTTTCTCTTCGGATTTATAGCCGTGAGTATATGTATGTATGTATATTTATTTTCTTACACAAATTGTATGAAACCCATTCTGTTACTCATAAATAATGACAAAAAACATATCGTGATTTTCTCAAATGCAACTGATCAAACAGTATTTTATTTAAAGTGGCATAACAGATGATAAATTGAGGTAAAACAATGATCATCAGATAGTAATGTAGAATGTTTTTTTTTGGTATTATGTCCGAATTTGTTTTATTTTTTTTAAATTTTGTATACCAATGCTATGTCATAATACTGTTTGTGTGCCAAATAAATAAATAAAAATGCACTATATATAATTTTCGAATTATCGATAAATTTCAGTAGGTTACATACCATGGTTAAATATTCAATCAACTATGTATGCTAGAAGTATATATCGGATGTTTTATATATTCTGTATCGGTGTTTAACGCCTTATCACGGCTATAAATCCCTAAAAGGGCCAGAGCTTCAGTATGCGAAATTCTTCAGCCACGTTTGTAAGTTAAGTGGGGAAAAGATTGTAAAATAAAGGTTCTCGGTTATGGGTCCCCATACACATCGCTCGAAAATTACTTAAAAAGTCCCAATACCCTTAGTTACCTCTTACAAACACCCACGGGCAGTAATGGGGTAGTGCTATTCTCAGCCGACACTTCAGAGCAAAATGTGATAAAATTGTCTGATTTTCAGAAAAAAATATTTTTGTTTTTAAGTGCTACTTGCATCATCGGTGGAAGAGCTGCAAGAGATGATGAATATTGCATGTGCGTCTTTTGGAAAAAAGGGAATGAGGGTGAATGTGGATAAAACAATAACTATGGTTTTGAGAGAGAGGAGAATATGACCGAATGCGTGATTGAAGTGAAGAAAGTGGAACAAGTGAAAGAGTTTGTATATTTGGGAAGTTTGTTTACTAGGGATGGAAAGTGTGATGAAGATATCGAGAGAAGAGTGAAAAAGGGTACTGCGGTAAATGGAGCACTGGATAGTCTAATGTCTAGTCAGTCGGTGTCTGAAAAGGCCCGGATGGCTGTGCATGATGCTGTCCTCGTTCCTACGCTTATGTATGGCAGTGAATGTTGGGTGTGGCAGAATAAGCATGAAATCAGAGTGGATGCAGTAGAAATGAGATCACTGAGAAAAGATTGTAATGTGATTCGTGAAAGGTATGGTGTGAAAGATGATATTGTAAGAAAGATAGAAAAAGGAATGTTGAGATGGTTTGGGCACATAGAGAGGATGGATGACAGTAAGTGGTGAAAGAGATCTATAGAGCCAATGTGGAAGGTAATGTTAGTAGAGTATGACTTCGGAGGACACATTTGGATCAAGTAGAAAATGTGCTCAAAAAGGCAGGTGACCGCAGTATGAAGAATAAAAGAGCATGTATGAAAAGATTGATGGATGTAAGCGAAGCCAGAGAGGTTTGCCAGGATCGTACAAAGTGGCGATCGATAGTCTCTGCCTACCCCAGTGGGAACTAACGGCGTGGCGTGAGAATATGTATGTATGTATGTTTTTAATAGACATAATCTCACTAACGTGACTTACGAATAGTCAGTCAAGGCTTTAAACAATAAGTCATGAGATTTGTTGATATAAAGTAACTTTCAAAACATCGGAAGCAATTAATAAATGCCTCTATTTCCTGATTCACTTTTAGAGAGTTGTAAAAACAAATTGGAAAGCAGAATTTAAGGATGACGGTTAACCGCCATTTGTATAACTAAGAATCTCAAAATTCCTGTTGCATTATTGATTGAAAAAATACTAGAACGGTAGCCCTGATCATATTGTGCACAAATTCAAGATTAATTAGTATTTATGCAATATTAATTAGATGATAAAAACTCGAGGGACGGCTCGTATTGGCGTTGATATAGCAATTAGCACCGCGCTCCACCGCCTCGCTAGTCTCGCTCTCGCTACCTCTATGGCATATCTAGATGACTACGATTTGTGGGGAATTTAAATTTTACTATTCATACGTGGCTTTAGTAACAAAACAAGATAAACACGATCAAGAAAATGATATACTAAAATGTTACTCAGTGCCAAACTTAGTTGGTTTCGTAAGAGAAAGAAATTGCGATAAAAATTTAATTAATTTGAATGTTTTTTTTGTTCATGAGAACCTCATGTGGGGATAATTACTAATAAATAAAGGATAAATAAAGGAAAGAAAAATTTCGACACCGGCGGGGATCGAACCCGCGACCTCGGGTATACGCCCCCGTCGCTCTGTCAATGGCTTCCAAGTTTTCTTTCCTTTATTTATCCTTTATTAGTAATTTTTTTTTACTACATAATTTTGAGTTTACCTGAAAACGACACACACACATAAACGACACAGATTATGATATAATATGATCATAAAACAGCAAGACGAAGTACAAAACAAAGTGCGACTTTAAACTTTTTAAATTCAAATTCATATTCAATTAAATTACAAAGCTGTTCAGTTTAAATGATCTAAACCTGCATATATTTTTTTCATCTTATTAAATTATTTTTATAACTGCTACTGTTACATTAGAAAACATGCGGGCACCGAATTTAAATAACAATACTAACGGAAAACGTGATTAGCTTACGAATATAGAAACTCAACAGAAAATATATTTTCTGAATACTGCCGCGACTTAGTACCTAGTACATAGTTATTAATATCAATATTGTATTAATTTATGAGGAATTTCAATAATTTCCAAGTACTAAAGTTCCAAGAGTAGCCAAAGAAAGGTTTTTTTTATAAAACTAAATTAGAAGAAAGTTTAAAGCAATTGCAAATTAAATTATTCTTGGCAAATCTATCTCAGGGATTGAGTAATATAGGGATATGATATGAGTAAGTTGCAGGCATCAATTACTTAATGTCGTGTAGTGTCGGCTTAAACAAGAATAACACAACCCGTTTCTACCCGTGGGTGATCGTAAGAGGCGACTAAGGGTATAGGGGCTTTTTAAGTGGTTTTTGGGCGATGCGGTTGGAGACCCGTCACCAAAAACATTTATTATTACCATCTTTTCCCCAATCAACTTCCAAAAGTTGCTAAGGAATTTCTCAGTCCAAAGCTCTGGCTACCCCGTTAAGGGATTTATAGCCGTGAGTATATGTATGTATATGTAATTACTTAATGATTTGATTGAAATAATGAACAAAATAATTTGTAGTATTATAAATAAAATACCATCCTCATTTGCGAAAAGTGAAATCATGCTTTTATTTTTACATACACTTAATGCAATTTGTATTATGTAAATAGTAACAATAATTTTAACATTAAATCATTGCTGAGATGGTAATGGTAAGAGGCCTGACGGGATGTCATTGATACCTTGGAGGAATGGGAAGACGCTTGTGTGGGACGCAACTTGTGTTGATACGTTGGCGCCTTCCCATTTGTCAGGGTCTGCGGCTCGGGCTGGAGCTGCGGCTCATGAAGCCGAGGGTCTTAAGAAACGTAAGTATGGCTTCCTTAACGAAAGTCATATTTTTGTTCCTTTTGCTGTAGAGACCCTCGGCCCATGGGGTCCAGATGCTCGTAGATTATTCAAGGATATATCTACGCGCCTTGTTGAAACTAGTTGGGATCCTAGGGCTGGCACATACTTTGCCCAAAGAATAAGTATTGCCGTACAAAGGGGCAATGCAGCCAGCCTTTTGGAAACCCTTCCCCCTAGCGGCAGTGATTTTGAAAATATTTTTTATATTGTTTAATTATTATTTATATCTTTTGTATATATATTTAAAACTCATAGATTATGGTTATTCTGTACTATAATAAAATATATCTTACAAGAAAAAAAAATCATTGATCATACTTTCCGAAATTATTACATGTATCTAGATTTGATAAAATAACACAAGTGTTCCGAAACCGACGTCATATTAACACTGCAACTGAAAATAACGTTTGGACCGACAGTTCACCTTCACTATGCAAATATCACTTCATGCAAATATCGCAAATATTACAATTCGAAACCAACAAGAGATTCATTGCAGTATATGGACGCAAGATAGATAGAGAGAGTTGGCATAGATAGCACACTGTCTCACCACATTCCATTTAACTCGAGGTGACCTAAGATTTGAGACTCTTTTGTGATTAGTGAGCATTGTGGTTAGACACAGATTTCTTATAATAATATATCTCACCATCCTAGCTCCCAATCAAATCAGCTCAGCTCTAAATTAAGATTTAGTTTTACTTAGTTTATTTTAAACTGATTTACCTTGATTGCACAGTCAAGCCCTATTTTAATTTGTTAATTAATTAATTTAATTGTTGTTAATTAATTTGTCATTTTTCATCAAATTATGCTTTGTCATTTTAGGCTTTTAAATTATTTTTTTATTGATATTCATTTCACCTCTCAGTGACAAAGTCAAAAGCCATAAGTAATAGAAATATTATAATTATCATAAAAATGTAATCACGGTATTATATAAAATTAATTAATATTACATATATTAACTTATATTTACATACCTTTGTTGTGTCGGCTTTGAGTATGTCTTCCAGCAGATTATATAACATGCAACTAAGGGTATTGGTGTTTTTAAGTGAAGGCTACGTAAGGAAACCTATCATGAACAATTATTTATTTAACATACTTTTCCGCACTCAACGGAATTCAGGAACCCTTTCCGCGTTTAAGAGACAAAATATCAGAACAGAGTTTCTTATCACATGTCATTGACAATAAGCTAATTATGTACAAGTATTTTCAGGTTATAACCTTCTCAAAGTTGGTTAGCGATGACATTGACAAAGGAGCAATTTGTCACACCTATCGTCATCACAAAAATCTTGTTAAACCACTATCTTGCATTTTTCTATTGAACTGGGAACTTTACATTCAAAGTTGTTGACCAATATGTATACCAGAGAAAGAGTGCTAAGTGCCACCAAGAGGCTCGAGCCTACCCTATATAGGGCGATTTGGCCTTAGTCCACCACGCTGGCCTGTTGCGGGTTGGCAGACTAACGACTACTACCGTAATAGTAGCCGTGACCGACGGCTTAACGTGCCCTCTGAAGCACGGAATCATCTTATTTTTCGGATAATCAGGTGATTCAAGCCTGCAATATCCTTCCAAACTGGGTTAAATCTTTCAAATTAAATTTGTAAGGTTATCAACCCTCGGGGATCGAACCCGAGACCTCCGTACTTGAAACCAAGCGCTTAACCGCTAGACCACCGAGGCAGGCTATTTAATATTTTAGAGGAGAAAAGTATATTCCTCACCATACTTAGATACTACAATGTTATGATACTAGTAAGAACATTAAAATTATATTTTTTTACATTCATTATAATACATTTTTAGAATAATTAATATAAGTTTATTTCCACTGTGTTATAATACTTATAATTCAAAGCTTAATTCAGCCCCGGGATGGTTTCGGGGAGCATTGAATTGATTGATAAAATAAATAAATGAACGATAATTGCACTGTAATGCCGGCTAGTATTCATAAATTCCCGCCATTTGTGCAAGTTCTCATTGACATGGCGGCGACAAAGGCCTTTCATTATTACTCAACTTGATCAGCCTAGTGCATGTTCTATACCAGCACAATTTCAAATAAAACGGATAAGCAAGCACTTTTTCTCTTAATCACACAAATAAATCAACCAAAGTTTTGTCTGTTCCCTGAAAATTTTAGTCAAGTCTTTCGCTTTATATCCGTAATATGTTTTTCCTGTTCTTAATTTATCTGTCTTCCTAGTACACCTACAGTATGACAGGAAACTCGAATCTCAACTGAGTGATAAAAAGCCCCCACATATGCTGCTTGAAAATGTTTGCTATACACTAAGTTGTAGAGCACATACCATATTTGAGCCCCGACTGAAACTATATTTAGGCTTAGTTCTACCGGCTCTGTAAGGTGCGGTGTAAGTTAATAATATGCTAACATCAGATACACACAATAAATGATATTATCACATTATCGAATGACATTGTTCCTACTAAAGAAAGCTTCATCACTTACCCTCATTAAAATAATAGTTATTTAAGCAAATCATCGTCCACAGTCATCAATACCGATTTGTTTGGAAACAAATGAGCAATTTACTTTAACATAATTAGTATTAATCCATTGTGTTTGCATGCATAGTTGAAATACTAATGTTTATTACGATAATGAAGTTTGTTTTAGAGTCGTTCTGAATTATTAATGCGCGTACGCAGCGGTCGGTCGGAGCACTTTCATTATTGTTGTTCTTCATTTAGTTGATTGAGCTTTTAATAGGATTCGCTGTCGTCGCGTCGCACTATCAGATTAATCAGAGCCGCCCTTGCCCTCGCCGCCCGCCCTCCGCGTAGCCGTGGCATATCGTCGCTCACTCGCGGCCTAATGATGACTGTCATGTTTGGAAACTTTGATACCGTGACTTTGATTATTGTTTCCATGATTAGTTGTTAATTGAGCTTTATGGAGTGGAATTCGTAACTATGTTTACCTAATGTTTAGAGTTATAAAACAAAAGATTTTTACAATACCTGTTTGGAATAGTTAAGTCTTTAAAAGATCCCTACTTTTAAACATTTTAGATACTGATAGGAAATATATTGATTGAAATGCTTTTCCACAGGATGTCTCGTCACATTCTCCTGTCCCGTGTGGGTGAGCAGTTCCCGTCAGGACGGGGCTCCCCGGACAAGTACCGTTATCCTTCCCCGGAGCGCAGCCTCTCCCCCCGCACGCCCTCCCCGCGCTCGCCCCACTCCCCGCACTCCCCCTCCTCCCCGGACGCGGCCCCCCCGCGGGATCTTCTGCACTTCAACAACTTGGAGATCGCTGGACGGGCCCTCAAGCAGTATGCTAGAGCTACTGGTTAGTAAATACTGTTACTTTCGTTATAATAGATATAGCTACATAATACGCAATGTTACGTAGACTTAGAATAACACTAACAGATTTTTTTCTGCGGGTGCCGTAACTGGCGGCTTAGGGTATAAGGGATTTCTAACTGATGTTGAGCTATGCGTCCATCATCATTTAGAACACCCATCGGCAACAAACTTTATTTTACAATCATTTCCTCACTCAACTTCCGAAAGTGGTTTCAGAAATTCAAACGCTGAAGCTTCTAGCTACTCTCTTTTGGATTTATAGCCGTGAGTATATGTACGAATGTATTTATTATAATAGAGAATGTCCATAAATGGCGTTTGAGGTGTGCAGAGTAAAAGAGCATGTATGAAAAGATTTATGAATATGAATGAAGCGCAAGAGTCTTGACAAGATCGTACTCAGTGGTGATTAATGTGTGTTATAATTAAACGTTCGTGTATGTATGGGTGGAAATAGTCGAACCGTTTATTCGGATGACCTATATATAACCTGACAAATTTTGAGACAATACTGTGTAATTAATTTACATCATGCATTAATTGCAGTCTATTTTAAGCGAAACGTGTTAGCAAATGATACATTAAATTTATATTTTCTTAATATTTATTACCGGAGATGAGAAATGCAAATTATAAGAATTGAGTTTAACCAGTTGCAGTAAAAATAACATTTCAAATTTAGTAAACCACCATACCAACAACGCATATCAATGATTTTATTGATGATGCTTACGCCGATTTGGGCATCCTACGTACTTTTTAAATTGTTATTCGCATGTATATAACAATCTTTTTCCTATTTGAACTCTTTTGAGCCATTAAACTTATGATGATCGAAAAGGGCATAAAGGACCACCAGTAGCAATGGTATTACAAAGTTTTACAATTCAAGAATAATCACAATAAATAAAATAAATTGCTCCCTTCGCTTCTTTTATTGGCAGTGGATTGTCCCAGGCATATCTAATATTATCTCATAAACTTGACTTATATTTTAAAAAAACTTGATCCTTAGTTTTTGTAACAAAAGTCATTTGAAAAGTTTCAACCGATTCTTATGAATGATATGTGTATATTCAGTCTCTGCGCCCATCAATTGAACATGAACAATTTTTCATGCTTCTAAATGACAAGATGGTTCATTATTCTTTCTACTTATGTCACCTTTACTTGACAATATTTTCACAATTTTTATGGTAAAGCTTAGTTAGTAGGTAGTATTTTTCTAGTATCAGCTAGTAATGGCATTGTTTGGTGTAGAACTGGGCGCGCTGATGTACTGCAGCGGGCTGGGCGCGCTGTACGGCGGCGCGGGGGTCTGGCCGCTGCTGCTGCCTCCTCACACCGTGCCCTACACGGACCACGACTTCGCGCGCCACACGCCGCCTATCGATGGTTGGTATTTCTGTTACTGGTTATTTGAGAATGGGTTAATTTATTGTTACTTCGTAGGTAGGTAGAGAGTTTCACAGCATAGCCTATATGTCCCCATAGGTCCTAGGGTCCTCAGACTACCCTGGATGAAACCTGGATTAATAGTATTTAGCTATAGTCCACCACGCTCTAGTGCAGGTTGGTGGAGTTCATTTAGGTAGAGTTTAATACCTATAACTGATAACCTGTGTTTCTCTCTTACAAACGTTAGGTCCTTTTGAATTAAGTTGCTTTTACAGGAAAATTTACAATTTATTTATTTACGAGCGTTACCTTGTAATTTGTTACTATTATCTCTGAAAGAGTCAACAAAAGTTTTGAAATCAACTATTTCTCAGCCCTATCACCACTACAAAGAGGGTAGACACACTGGCAAAATTTATTGATATATAGGATCGATTGTGATAAGAGCATGGCATTGATATATTAACTATGCTTATTAGTAAAGTAGCAATCCTAAAACAAAAAAAAGAAGCATTAGCATAACAGCGACATTCTTATTTTCATTGTTGCAATAAGCCATAAACCTCATTACAAACATTAAACTTAGATACGATAAATGTAATCCTTCACTCGTTACACATTCAAATTTAAGCGTGTACGAAGCTATAATCACTTGAATGTTCTGAAAATTGTCGTTTACCTCGGCCTCCTTCGTTCTAAAGTGTAATTCTTCCTCATTTGAATAGCTATCGGTGTAAGTTGTATACTGCTAATTAGGTATCGCAGGAAATCGTCACCGCCCCGAATCGGTGTCAAAACAAGTAATGCTCAGTATTACCTATTTCTCGGCTTCAATACTACCTAATGTATTATATAGGTATTAGGTGGTATTCGATATGATGCAAAATTTGATATCTTGTAATACATGCAGTCTATCACTTTGAATTTCATTGAGTTCATAGTTGTAAGTCTTTTGTCTTCTATATGTGTAAACCTGCATTTTGTAAAAAATAAGTTTTTATAACTCCCAAAAACACTTGTAAATTGTAAGTAATCCATCAAAATAATCTTGTTTATGTAGTAATAGTCGAGCTTTAATCCTCTTTGAAAGTTTTAACGCATACATACGTTGATTCCTATTTTACATTGGCTGATGAGGATGAAGATAAACGTTTTATTAATTATATTCAAACATAAAGGTTGATCAAATTGAGAGAAACGGCAAAGCTAGCAGAGGTGTTCGAAATTATTTTATTTGCACATTGTGTACATGTATAACTATCATGCATTTTTTAATTAAAGTGCTCTTAGCGTAGTACATGTTTAATTAATAATACTGTATACTATTTACATTTTTGACTGAATTGTCCTTTTGACCGCAGAGAGACACACTAAATTAACAAATAATTTACGAGCACTAATTAATTTGCATAGTAGCACTGTATTTAGTTCCCTGCTTGAAGATTAATTAAATTTATGAGCTGTTAAAATTATAAGTAACGTAATCGAAAACCACATTGCTCATTATGAATTTCTTTTGGTTTTACTACATTAAAAACAATACACTAAAAGACAAAATATAATGTTTCGAGGAATAACAAGTTTATCTAGCGAATGTAAATTAAACATTTAATTTAATTTTATCTTGGACTATTCGAATTACAGTTTCATTATGAATGTTCATACTAAAGCAAAAAATACTTAGTAGGACCTTACTGTAACAGTTTTGGCTGTGTAGCGTTAGATAAGGTAAGCCTTAACCCATTAATTCCCGTGGGTGTCGTAGGAGGTGACTTAGTATATTGGAGCTTATTATAAGTAAAGTTAATATTTGTTGAGAGATGTTGTTGGAGACCATGATCGGTAACTTTTATTTTAAAATATTTTCCCAACTCGACATCCAAAAGTGACTGAGGTATTTCTAATTCTGAAGCTGAGTACCCCTTTGTGGGACTTATAACCGCGAGATATATATGTATGTATGTGTGTAAAAGTTTCTTTCGCTCAATCACTAAATTATTTCGTAGATGAAGATGAAGAACTACCTTTGAATCTATCTACGAAGAATCGTCAAATATGGTCTCCGGGCAGCGCGTGTGAACGTGAAAGACTAACAGCGAGCGCAGAGTCTCTCCCATCCGCCTGGGACGAGGACGCAGGTCCTCTGGAGCTTGTCAAGCGCTGCCAGAGCAGTCCGGAGCAACGACCCCACGAAGAACGCCCACTCAGCGCTGATCCTCGACGATGCCCCTCTGCTCCTCCTCATCAAGCCTTTCTCCCAGCAAAAACCAAAGATCACTTCTCGTTGTCTCATAAAAATGAAAACAAGAATGAAAAAACCTTCCAGGTAAATTGCTACCGCATACTCGATATGATACTAAACCCTGAAGCGAGATTTTAAACCAGTTTATTGTTAAATCTTAATAAGCGGCCGATCCGACAACACATGCATTAAAATTAAATACCAATCTTGATGCTTGTCTCCGACCGCATACAGTAACTGTGCAATTTCCGTTGAAAATGTTTTAAATAGCCAACCAGTTTCCGTTTTAGTTTCCAATAAATAAAAAACTAAAGCGCAGGTTTGCTCGCAGCTTATCATAATGAACGTAGGATATATTTGCGATGGTGATCTTTTGATCGTTTTGGAATTGTGCTCGCTTGAAGAGATGATGGGGCTATCAGAATGAGGCTGGCGGGTGAGTTTATAAAATCAGAATCAGTTTTAATCAAAATTCCAATTTTTAATATCATGGGCGCAGCGCGGTCGCTTATAATTGGAGGAATATTGAATAAGAGGAGAATTGAGAATAATTACCTTGTGTCATACTGCGATAAAAACGAACGACGTTTTCCACACTTTATCATTAAATTAAGTGGTAGTATTCATTCTGCGATGCGTTCGCTGCTGATAGGCTATAGCGCTCGCGGATCCGGTTCAGCGCGCACTCGACGTACTCTTCTTCATTTTGGCAAAACTTAACAAAATCAACGATTATTTTTCAATATTTTTTTCTAGCAAAACAATCGAGACCTTTATTTCTGGATATTTAACTAAATATATCATGTATTCTTAATTCAAAACGTTTATTTACTCTTAAAGCTTTAAATTGATTTAAATTAAAATTAAAAAGTAAATACGATCACGCCTACCCTGAATAGACTAACTTGGTATACCATTGACCACAGGCCAAGTGCTGTCGGTTAGCAGATTGAGACTAATATCTACTAGAGTGAAAGTAGTAAGTAGGGAACAATCCTAGTTTTTTGATAATTTGACGATAGAAGCCTGCAATATCTTACCAAACTAGGTAAAATCTGACAAATTCAATTTGTACTGGCACTACTACAAAATTCATAGATCAAGATAATAGTCCTGCATTTTATTTAGCACTTTTGAAAGTTTTTCGCTCTTATTTTTTTGTATAACAAATATAACCAATTGTTTCAATAAAATGGCAAGTAATTTACTTTGTTTAAAAAAACTATCTGACAGCCATATGGAGAGCCGATCATTCCTCGGCACCTGTGTAGTTTATACACGGGTGCGTTCCTTATAAAAAATGTGAACTATCAAAAAACTAAAAAAGTGCTCGTTTTTGTGAGGCTCCGTGGGCAGGCAGCTGCCTCGCCAACTGTCACACGCCGCGCGCCTCGTGCCACCAGCCATCCTCCACCGAGATTAAAATTTACCTATTAAAATATCCTACATTTCTTATTGATATAAACCTGCCTCAATAATATATTTAGTATTTAAATTATACCAAACTATGCTACATTTACAACACATACTTAAATATTTTGTAAAATAAAAATTAAGTTTAACGCGATCATAAAATATATTTTTTACATTAAAAGTAGTATTACCCAACAATGTGCTCATTTACATCGCCTCAGAAATAACCTTAAAGTATTCTATTTTAAACAGTGTCAAAATTTGAATAAAATCTATGTAAACAAACACTTGCGGTAACAATCCGAATGGGCCCATTTGTGGTGTTTACATTACATACCTACAACCTACTAGCTGGCGAAGGCAGAACATTCTTTAAAAATTTTACATTTGTTCAAATAAATCTAAAGTATCTAGCCAAAGTTCTATTGTTCGCATTGTTCAGTAGAAGTACCTACACTCTGTGAGCTAAACATTCAAACGAGCATACAATTGATATAACATACATTCAATAGTACTAGAAAAATTACAAAACCATTTAAATATCGCTATGCCATGTCATGCCATATTATTGTATATCTTCTGGAAACAATAACCCTTTGATTATAATAATTACTAGGTAGAAAAATCAATCTATTTTTAAGTCGAATGTTGAAGAAAATTTTTAAATTTCTTTGAATATGGACACTTCAATTAAGGATATTTTGTTTTGTTTATAATTGAACTATTGGTGACTAATATGTTCCAAATTGTATATTATATATTATATATATATATATATTATTCATAGCGAGTATGATATGCGATTAGACAATTTAATAAATAATAACTACAATATTGAGGTTTTCATTCTACGAAGGATCTAGATATAATATTCGCTTCAACTATATACATACGCTTGGTCACCTCACTCTCTCTCACTTTTATTTAAACGATATCTCGCTAATATATACAAATAATTAAAACAAAAAAAAAACACTTAAATAAAAGTGAACTTTGTAGAAAAATACTAACTTAATAACTTAATCAGAAGAACATACATTTTTGAAATGTAGGAAAAGGAAAGAATGTACACTTAAACAATATTAACTGCCGATGAAGGGGTTTAGTTTTTAATTATGAAGGTTCTACAGCAAGGTATGATTACTCTATTTATTTCAGGCGGCAATTAGGCAAAGTTGTTTTGGGGTCCCGCCGTAATTAATACCATAACATTCAACTATTTAAGGGATTTAATTACAACACATGTTTCAGTATGTCGACACGTGGTTAAGTAAGGTAAGAACACAAAACACAAAGGTTTTAGATATAAACAAACGTATGCAAGCTTAGCGTTATATAAATTGAAGAAAAATAATGTAGTAATGTAATGTAGCTGTGTAGTGTCGGCTTAGAATAGCATTACCCCATTTCTTCCGGTGGGTGTACGTAAGAGGCGACTAACGGTATTGGGGCTTTTAAGGGATTTTCGGGCGATGTGGTTGAAGACCCATCACCAAGAACCTTTATTTTACCATCCTTTCCCCACGCAGCTTCCAAAAGTGGCTGAGGAATTTCTAATTCCTTAGCTCTGGCTACCCCTTCTAGGGATTTATAGCCGTTAGTATATGTATGTATGTATGTAATTGAAAAGATAAAAAGAATAAACTAGTTCTTAATGTTGTCATCCTGATGGTATATCCCGAATATATATTAAATTATTATGCCACAAACAGTATGTTTTCTTTTCAAAGAAGATAATATCATAATACTTCTTAATTTTAGAATTATTATAATTTAAAAAAATATGATCTTCAAGGTCATATTGCAAAGCATATGCACGTATTAAATTAAAAATAACAGATACGTACCAGAGTAATAATAAGCTCCCAGATCAATATTATCTGGTGTTATAATCTAAACTATTTTTCGTCATTGCAGAACCACATTCAAAGAAAAATAAAGCCTTACCCTCGAACCCTTCTTCAAACACACATCTATAATTTATATCAAAAATTGAATACATCGTTCAGCAAAGAAAAAGTACTTAATTGTTTTGCTTTAAAAGTTGGTATCCAGTGTCAGTCGACGATTTAATTGATCTTTTTTTAATAAAGAACCATACCGGTAGCATATAATTAGAATGGACACCAAATAGAGATCCGCACGTACGTAGATACCGTCAATTCTTATAAACCATTTCTACAAAATGTCTAAATAGTTTAGCCCCTTAGAAAAATTTGTTACATGACAATTAACACACCCATACAGATTTAGTTTATATTGGTTTACTATCAAATGCAAATGATTGATGTAAGTATATTCAGTAATGGGTTTCTTTAGAGTGGATGTCTTTGGAGATAGCGTTACTTCGAGTGGTAAACGCAACGTAAAACAAATTAAACAATTAAGTTTATATTTTGATTAATAGTTTATCATTTCAGTCTTCGTACTTTTAACTGCTCTAACTAATTTATTGTTGTCGGAACGTGCTTGCGAAAATGGTATAAATATCATACTGTTAGTTTTATACTAACCAGTTTTACCTTAAGTTATTAGTGATGTCTTTGTCCGCAGTGCAAGCAATGTGGCAAGTGCTTCAAGCGTTCGAGTACACTTTCCACGCATCTCCTGATTCACTCCGATACCCGGCCATACCCTTGCCAGTATTGTGGAAAACGCTTCCACCAAAAATCCGACATGAAGAAACACACCTATATACATACAGGTAAGAAGAAGTTGTGTAAAATATCCTCTTTTCCATGTCTACGGTTGTATTTAATGTAATGTTTAAATTATCGGCAAATAAAATGAAGCTCTGAAATTAGCATAAGATCAAAGGGTATAATAAAAAACGGTAACAGCGTTCTAGGCATGCCGCACATGTCCCAGTAGCGAGTAAATTAATTAAACATTTACCCGCCTAGTCATTACCTTTCAGATGTTAAGTCGCAACAGACACGTCGAACTAATGACATACCGTTCAGCAAAAACTCGATCCTACTAGTCGATGCAAAATAAAAGATTCTCGTCCGCCTCACAAATATCGATGCTATCCTTTCAATGAAACCGAACTGAGAATTGGTTACAAATACCAGTACTGATCAATCGGCGGTTGTAAAAGTGGTAACTTAAATAATTATGATACGTAGTAACTCTTTGTCAAACTAATATTACTACTAAAATTTTTGAATGCAAGAAGTAGCCTACAATATATTTGAAGTTTTCCATTGCAAGATCGTTAAGGAAATTACTTAAAAAATTGAAGCGCGACATATTTGTTGTCGTCTGCGCTGCGGTGGCGGCGCGGCGGCGGCGACTGGACTCATCTGTCCGGTCGAGCTTCCAATGATTTACAGCAGCCGTACAAGGAGCTCGTCCTCCCGATAAATACCTCATCATCAATATTCGAAAATGCAGTACACAGTGCAATTAACTGGGCACGGCAACCTTCACAGGCTCTCACGTCCGTCAGCGCGATCAAATCGATACAACCACCACAAAAACTCAATCTTCACATATTCGCCGCTAAGTAAAATAACGTCGAATAATTTATAAGTAAATATTAATCATACGCCGCGATATACAACTTCACACGATTGTTAAGTAAATTATCAAAGCTGAAACAATTACGTGTCGTCAAAGTCACATAATATCGATCTCGAGTGGTGCATATTAAATATGGCTTTATGACGATGGCATACTTGACTCGCTTATTAAATAAACAGGAGCGATTGATAATATGATGTAGTACTACATTTACTAATAGCTTGGTGTTGAAAGTTTTGATTGTTCGGAAGACAAATTATATTATTATTCAACTATAAAAACAAATTTATGAGTTATTTTTTTGTTATAATAGCTCAAGAAACAATCAACGGACGTTTAGTTTGTAGTTATTCCTCACATACTACATTTTTTTTTGTTTAATCATTAACAGTTGAATGAATTGTTTTATTTTTGGCATTTATAATTTGGCTAAAATTATATAACTGTCACTAGATACTGGATATTATTCTTTTCTATTTATTTATAAAACTCATCACAAAATAAGTATCGTAAACCGGCGTAGTGCAGTATCCCCAGGGAACATACGAAACTGTAAATATTTATGCAATTTCGCTGCAAATCCCTTCATATACCTAACATTAGTTAATGCTCATCCATGTAGTATAATAATAAAAAAATCGTAATTGTTGCAGGTGAGAAGCCCCACAAATGCGTAGTGTGCTCCAAAGCTTTTAGCCAAAGCTCGAACTTGATCACTCACATGCGCAAGCACACTGGATACAAGCCTTTCTCCTGCGGTTTGTGCGACAAGGCGTTCCAGCGCAAGGTGGACCTGCGCCGCCACCGCGACTCGCAGCACGGCGAGGCCGGCGCGGCGCCCGCGCTGCAACTGCCGCAGCGGTACCGCTACTACAACGACTCGCCGCCAGTACCCCTTGCACCCCTCGTCTCCAACTAATATTACCAATAAACACCATATTATTGTAAAATGAGAGCGTGTCATTTCTATAAAAATACCTCTCCATGAAATGTATTTTATTCATAGTGATAACGGTACTATTGAAATTGTAAAAAAAACGGAAAATACCCTTGTAAATAGTAAGTTACCTACACATGGTTTTACGAGTGCCTTAATAAATAAGATGTAAGAATAGTCATAGTTTAATAAATCATATTAAAATGAGACCAAACCTTGTAGCAATCCGTCCACCATGGTTTTAAAGTGTAATTATTGTAATGTGCAGTGACGCGTTGCGTTTATAATGTTTTGTGAGTGATAACGTAAATTAAGTTTGTTAAGTCTTGTTTAAACCAAAGTGAACAGTCTAATTTAGTCAAGTGTAAAACGCTTAATTTTTTAAGATAACCTACCTTAGTATAAGCGTTAGACTGTATGATAGCCGATGATGTTAAATTATTGTAATCTTAGATATTAGTGAAGTAAGTTTAAGAGACCATCCTGTATATTTTTAAGTGTGAAATATGAGGCTGTTTGTAATAGAGTTCGATATTTGTACTTTTTTCAAAGTAAAAGATGATACCGTAAAGTAACCATAAATTACCAGTTAGTTTATCATTTATCAGTTTTTTCTGTAAAAAGTACCACAATGTTACCTTTTTAATGAATAGGACTTCAGGGGAAAATATCTTATTAGAATTGGCATACTATACTATAAGAGTGATGGAGACAGGGTTTGTTTATAAAGGACAATGGCTTTTTAGGTGTGTGAATGTATCTCGTACGAATAGGATAGCTGATCACTGCAACAGTGTATCAACTCGAGTGTACTGCATGCACATAGCGTTGCAAAGTTAAGCTCGAACTGACGGCTAGAACACCAAAGAGTTGCTTTTTAATTCAGTTTTGCCTCATTGTCTCTCTCGAACGATAAACATGAAAATAACGTTCAAATGCATTAATTTATTACCAATTCCAACAAAATAATTACATCACCATTTTGATGTTAGTTAGTATTTATACTAGAAATTATGATGGAAGATCTGTTATAGAGTACATACTTTAATAGCAATGTGATTTCACTTGTCATCTGATTTTGTGAGTTAATTGGCATTTATTTTTAATTTGTACATATTTTTAATAAAAATGTATTACCGAATCTTAATTATATTTATTTCTGTAGAATAAACGTTTTAATATACAATAAAGTACTTTTATTTTGATCATGGTACTGTTGAAGTACTGGCTAGCGCGGGTATCAGACGGTAAAGTAGAAAAAGAAAGAACAATTATTTATTAACAACGACAAGCTTTATTTCGAATCCTTACGCCCGCACCATTTACTGTAGCCTCAACAACAGACGCAAAAATTCTTCTTGCTATATTTGCTTAATAAAGTCGAGGTAGAGCATGAATCTTTATTGCCACTTTAAGTAATCATTTAAGGGTGAATTGCACAAGCAGTATTTCTTCATAGTAAGGCTGAAACGATACTGTAACTTTACGTGTAACTTTACGCACTGTTATTTTTTATGAATGTTTCCTATACATTAAAACGTCACCTAGGTGAAAAGAATAATTATAGTTATAATAAATTACTAATTTAGGTACAAAACACTTTGAATCATCATATGACTAAGTTCGGTGGATGTACTACGTCTGTCTTTTAAACTTAACTCGAATCGAAGGTTTAATAGTCTGTCTGTTTAATAGCGAGACCAACTACTTCATTAAGTTGGTACTTATGACCACTAACACTAGCGTCCTTATAAAACGCCTAAAATCGATTGACGAACCAAAGATTGAGATACCTTAGAATCGGAGATGGACCGAGTCGGGTCGGTCCGAGTGAACCTAATGTGCCTGCTCATACGTGGCAGTGGTGCTCTAGCGTCTGTCATTGTCGGACTTGACCATTCTGCGTCGTTCTCCGGCTATTAAAGTAAGTACTAAGCATCGGTGACACTGGAATGAGAGGTTTTCTTTTTGAGAAATAAAAAAACAACATAGTTTCCTAGAGCTCTGTAGATGGCGTTGATGTAACTACGTTACTTACTTCAATTTTTTCTTTGTGGCCTCAATCGTGTTGCCACAATAATTTCGCCAATGTCAACTTTAAAAACATGTGTCACATCACCATAGAGTAATAGTATAAGATCCCACTGCTAAATCTCTACGTTCATAACGTACAAAGTCAAACACACATTTTAACATAAGTTTATGAATAGGAGAATACACTGACAAGACGCAGCCAGGCAAAAGTGGCCGCAAGTAATTTTAATTTAATTAATGTTTATTAACGTTCCGTTCCTACCAGTAACACAGCAAGTCTGGCGCCATCTATCCTGAGAACAGGGAAGAAGAAAAAAAGAAAAAAGGAAAACCTCTCATTGCTTTTGCTACGTTCTGTGGATCGTTAGGATGGGTTTTTACTATTGTAGTTTTTAATGCATATTTACCTGTTTAAAATGTATGCTTCTTCAGTTTTCATTAAATGATTTGTGTAACGATTCAATAGTAATTCAATTTTATTGCAGTTTTTCTAATTCCGGTGTGCTTATATTCGATGGATTCGGTGGCAAAGAGGCTCTTTTAAATAAGTAACATTTACCGAAATCAGCTTAATTTAAAATCGGTAGATAACGTTGGCATTTTGACTAATAACGGCGGGTATTTTGCAAATTTCGGTTTCCACATAACTAAATACGTGGTAATTTAATAAATTCTATTGGTAAAGTTAAAAAAATATCAATTTGTCTGCGAAACGTTAATAATATATTTACAACCTAAGAACCGTTTCCACTCTACGAATTTATCAGTCAAGAAAAATGAGAGTTTGTTGTTTGATATTATTCTGGAGTTCTGAGCCTATGTAAAGTGAACGTGAATTTTGAGATCCTTACAAAAAACAATCTTCTACATTTGAAAAATAAACACTCTTCATGTATTTTCAGCACACCAAAATTGCTTTTTTTTACTCTTATTTATGTTGGTTCTCATAACGATGACACTCTCAGCCTCTGAAACGTTTGGTTAATTTAGATGATCTCGGGTTTACAACCTCCTTTTTTATTGCATTTAATTGCTTTGCACTAATTGCTTTGTTCGATGGATGGATGGATGATGGATGTTGTCATTCGTTTAGAAAGACATCCAAAATTTTAATATCAGATTCTTTCACCACCGTTTCAATAAACATATTTGAAAATACTCATAATACTGAGTAGGCTTAGACCATGCTAGTTTTTTTTACCTTTTTCCTTTATACTTATGGGTAGCTCGGTAATTTTTGAGATGCCCGTAATTTGAAAATTGAATACATCGGTGTTTTATATTTGTAAAAAGTAAATTCATTTAATGTCGCTGTTGATGTACCTAATAAAAATAAATAAATAAAATAAATAAATAAAAACAGAACCCCATTGTCCAATCCTGGTGACTATACAATAGGTGATTAAGTACAACTCAGCCATGTGGGTTTCCTCACGATGTTTTCCCTCACTGTTTACAACCATGATAAATTAACCACACATATGTCTTTAGGAAAGACAAATTGGTGTAGGCCCAACCCGGGATTTGAACCCCCATAATCTGATACGCGGTGCACGATAAGCGGTGTTCTACCCACTGAGCTATCACGGTTTCTAGCAACCAAACTATTAGATATATCGAGATACCGCATTTCTAAAAAATATTTACCTTTGTGGGGCCGCTTCATTTGATATCAAAAATCGAAGGTCTGATGAAGAATCTGATGAAGAAGCCTCAGCTGGTCTCAGCTGTATTCGATATATGGTAAAGCCCACTTCTGCTATTGGTACATAAAAATCGGCTATTTAACTTTATTCTACTCGAACATCACACACATTACACTAAAATATAAAATGAACAAATCTAATAAAATAAATCAATAAACCCAGGTTTCTACAAAAAGAAGTGAAAACCCACCAAAAATTTTTTGTAAAACAGTTGCCAATGTTTCGATGGAGCTGCGAATTAGTTTAGTAGAGTAGTGTTGGCATAATAATTTTAGTACTACATTCCAAGGAACTATAAAAAATCAACTATCTAAATTGTTAACATTGTAAAAAAGCTGACGGATTCGAATGTTTAGAATCGGGAATTTCAATTAACTACTTTCTAATAACATATTTACCACATATTTTAAATCAGAATTCACAGCGACTGATTAAAATTCCTCAATTCGTTAGATATTTTCATTTATTAAACAATCCGTCATTAAACCTTACGCACAAATATTTGTTTCGTAGCACGGCATATTGTTTTGGTGTACGTTTCACCTAACCATTTTTATCTCAGTTTCTCTTACAATTCAAGGAGAGAGGTAGATATCGTGAAGGGTGCTCATCTCATCTTACTCATAACTTTTTGAAATCTAGTTCCTTTTCTCTACTGTTTCTCTCTTTCTCTCCAATCCCTCTCTATCTCTTGTGTTTATGTCTGGCTTTTGACTCCCTCTTACTTAAATTTGTGGTTTAATTATCTCCTGTTTTTGCCATCAATTTCCTATTATTCTGAAAAAGGGTTGATTAATATTGAGCAGATTGAGAAGGTAACAATGAGAAACAAAACCCTCTGCTTGAAGAAATAAAACTGTGGTTATGAGAGAAGGAGGACTGTTATTTCTATATTAAGTTTTAGTGCAAAGCAATTAAATGCAATAAAAAAGGAGGTTGTAAACCCGAGATCATCTAAATTGACCAAACGTTTCAGAGGCTGCGAGTGTCATCGTTATAAGAACCAACATAAATAAGAGTAAAAAAAAGCAATTTTGGTGTGCTGAAAATACATGAAGAGTGTTTATTTTTCAAATGTAGAAGATTTTTTTTTTGTAATTATTATTAGAAACATCAACAGCGACATTAAATGAATTTACTTTTTACAAATATAAAACACCGATGTATTCAATTTTCAAATTACGGGCATCTCAAAACTTACCGAGCTACCCATATAAAGGAAAAAGGTAAAAAAAACTAGCATGGTCTAAGCCTACTCAGTATTATGAGTATGTTTTTTCAAATATATTTATTGAAACGGTGGTGAAAGAATCTGATATTAAAATTTTGGATGTCTTTCTTAACGAAAGACAACATCCATCTTCACATCAGTCTTTGTAAATGAAAGATAATAGGATGTACGAATAAAGCCTTCTCCTTAAGGTGCATTAAAGAAAAGTTCTTAGCAAAGAACCAAAAAACTGCTGCAACGGAACTGCTGCTTCATTGATCTGGAGGAGGCAATACATACATATACTCGCGGCTATAAATCCCTACAAGGGGTAGCCAGAGCTAAGGAATTAGAAATTCCTCAGCTACTTTTGGAAAATTGGGTGGGGAAAAGATGGTAAAGTAAAGGTTGTTGGTGATGAGTCTCCAACCGCATCGCCCAAAAATCCCTTAAAAGCCCCAACACCGTTAGTCGCCTCTTACGTACACCCATCGGTAGAAACGGGGTAGTGCTATTCTAAGCCGACACTACACGGCTAATAGGTAGGCAATAAGGCCGTGTTCAAACCAAACTGACTGTAAGCCGCCGAAAGTGAGCGAACGTTACGCAGTTTATTGTTGTTTCCGCGTTTTGCAGGAAAAACGAAAAGAGAGGTGGGACTTGTATTCTTCTAAAAAACCACTGGAATTATAACACAATAAATTGGATATCTAAAGAAGCATCCGAAAAAGAATTCGAATGTTGTGCAGTTGAAATACCCCTCATAAATCTTGTAGTGGTCTGTATCTATCGAACCCCCAATTCAGATACATCCATATTTTTTAATAAACTAAAAAAAGTATTGACGAGACTTAATAAAGGTAAAACTATTAAAAATATAATTGTATGTGGAGACTGGAATATTGACATTTTAAAGGATAACAAATTTTCCAAAGAACTAATTGCAATACTTAATAACTATAATATTGTAAACCACATAAACAAACCGACAAGGAAAAAATCTTGTATAGATCTTATAGCCAGCAATATAGCGAAAACAAAGGGCGGAATTCATCTTCTTGCTCTATCTGATCACGAATCATGCCAAATTCTTTTTTGTGACATTCGAACGGTAAAAGATATTTCTCATAAACCAAACTGGGTGTTCAAAAAAATGCGGGATTTCTCACAAGAAAATGTTTTAAAGTTTAATGTTTTTTGACATGAATTCCTCATGTGGGGATTATTACTCATAAATAAAAGATGTTATTAAAGGAAAGAAAAATTTTTCGACACTGGCGGGGTTTGAACCCGCGACCTTCGGGTATACGCCCCCGTCGCTCTGCCAACTGAGCTACAGTGTCAGTTGGCATCCAGCGCGAAATTTCTCTATCCTTTGTTTCTTTTTTACACGTTCAAGTAGTGTTTGCGTTTCCTACCTCCGAATTTTAACTAATTCGGACGGCCACTTGTCTACCTTTTCAGATAGAATGCAAATGTTGGAAACGCCTAACTATCACATAATTTAATGTTTTTTGACATGAATTCCTCATGTGGGGATTATTACTCATAAATAAAAGATGTTATTAAAGGAAAGAAAAATTTCGACACTGGCGGGGTTTGAACCCGCGACCTTCGGGTATACGCCCCCGTCGCTCTGCCAACTGAGCTACAGTGTCAGTTGGCATCCAGCGCGAAATTTCTCTATCCTTTGTTTCTTTTTTACACGTTCAAGTAGTGTTTGCGTTTCCTACCTCCGAATTTTAACTAATTCGGACGGCCACTTGTCTACCTTTTCAGATAGAATGCAAATGTTGGAAACGCCTAACTATCACATAATTTAATGTTTTTTGACATGAATTCCTCATGTGGGGATTATTACTCATAAATAAAAGATGTTATTAAAGGAAAGAAAAATTTCGACACTGGCGGGGTTTGAACCCGCGACCTTCGGGTATACGCCCCCGTCGCTCTGCCAACTGAGCTACAGTGTCAGTTGGCATCCAGCGCGAAATTTCTCTATCCTTTGTTTCTTTTTTACACGTTCAAGTAGTGTTTGCGTTTCCTACCTCCGAATTTTAACTAATTCGGACGGCCACTTGTCTACCTTTTCAGATAGAATGCAAATGTTGGAAACGCCTAACTATCACATAATTTAATGTTTTTTGACATGAATTCCTCATGTGGGGATTATTACTCATAAATAAAAGATGTTATTAAAGGAAAGAAAAATTTCGACACTGGCGGGGTTTGAACCCGCGACCTTCGGGTATACGCCCCCGTCGCTCTGCCAACTGAGCTACAGTGTCAGTTGGCATCCAGCGCGAAATTTCTCTATCCTTTGTTTCTTTTTTACACGTTCAAGTAGTGTTTGCGTTTCCTACCTCCGAATTTTAACTAATTCGGACGGCCACTTGTCTACCTTTTCAGATAGAATGCAAATGTTGGAAACGCCTAACTATCACATAATTTAATGTTTTTTGACATGAATTCCTCATGTGGGGATTATTACTCATAAATAAAAGATGTTATTAAAGGAAAGAAAAATTTCGACACTGGCGGGGTTTGAACCCGCGACCTTCGGGTATACGCCCCCGTCGCTCTGCCAACTGAGCTACAGTGTCAGTTGGCATCCAGCGCGAAATTTCTCTATCCTTTGTTTCTTTTTTACACGTTCAAGTAGTGTTTGCGTTTCCTACCTCCGAATTTTAACTAATTCGGACGGCCACTTGTCTACCTTTTCAGATAGAATGCAAATGTTGGAAACGCCTAACTATCACATAATTTAATGTTTTTTGACATGAATTCCTCATGTGGGGATTATTACTCATAAATAAAAGATGTTATTAAAGGAAAGAAAAATTTCGACACTGGCGGGGTTTGAACCCGCGACCTTCGGGTATACGCCCCCGTCGCTCTGCCAACTGAGCTACAGTGTCAGTTGGCATCCAGCGCGAAATTTCTCTATCCTTTGTTTCTTTTTTACACTGTGGAGGAAAAGGGAAGATCTTCCGCCAGGCGGTGGTATGCCTGGGGACCGCGGTCCAACTGTATTAAGTTGGAACTTGTATATATACTCAGGTGAACCGTACTTTACAAAGGTTGGTGCAGAAGTGTCGTTTGTTAAAATCTAGTATCTAAGATAAATTAATTACACATACAAATAAGGAGTGGTGCCGAGTGCATAAAACATGATGTAAGTCTGTCCTAGATTTTCGTGACGAATGACTAATGAGTACATAGTAGGCACACCACTTCCCTTCCAAAAAAAAATTTTAAAGAAATTTAAAAATAATTGTACAAAGTAAAATTAAAGGAGACACTCTTAGCTTTAAAAATAAAAATAAAGTATACATTTTACTTTAAGTAAATAATAAAATAATTAATTTAGTATTACGTTATTTTACCATTATATATGGGTAATATATATTCACTTCACTTCACTGCACTTTAATTAACTATCACTTTTGCTGAAATTTTAACTTTTTCTTCACTCCTTGGGCTAGTTAACAGAGTATACCGGTGAGGGGCGATTGCCATCATTGAGACGGCGGCTAGCCTGTGATCCTTGTAGTTCTCTTTGGAGAAATGCTGAGTATTTCCTTTTACAGCATTTGCCAATAAAATAGCATGTTGCTATGAATGCTATTCCGAATATAATCAGTAGTATGAGGTCTAGCTTGCTATGGGTGATTTCATGGAGCAAGTTAGAGCTATCCGAATTTCCTGCTCCATTTTGCGCGATGATGACTTCTTCGCGACTCTGAGTTTTTCCCATCTTTACGATTTTTATTGCAGTAAGTATTTTCTCCTGGTGACAAAGTGGTAATGAATCGAAATTTCAATTGTTGAACCACACTGTCCTCTTAATAAGGCGTCCGGATCGTGTTCGTAACGGACTGTTTTGTTTTTCGTTACCATCTTTGTTACCCGTGTTATGCCTGGGGACCGCGGTCCCCAGGCATACCACCGCCTGGCGGAAGATCTTCCCTTTTCCTCCACAACACGTTCAAGTAGTGTTTGCGTTTCCTACCTCCGAATTTTAACTAATTCGGACGGCCACTTGTCTACCTTTTCAGATAGAATGCAAATGTTGGAAACGCCTAACTATCACATAATTTAATGTTTTTTGACATGAATTCCTCATGTGGGGATTATTACTCATAAATAAAAGATGTTATTAAAGGAAAGAAAAATTTCGACACTGGCGGGGTTTGAACCCGCGACCTTCGGGTATACGCCCCCGTCGCTCTGCCAACTGAGCTACAGTGTCAGTTGGCATCCAGCGCGAAATTTCTCTATCCTTTGTTTCTTTTTTACACGTTCAAGTAGTGTTTGCGTTTCCTACCTCCGAATTTTAACTAATTCGGACGGCCACTTGTCTACCTTTTCAGATAGAATGCAAATGTTGGAAACGCCTAACTATCACATAATTTAATGTTTTTTGACATGAATTCCTCATGTGGGGATTATTACTCATAAATAAAAGATGTTATTAAAGGAAAGAAAAATTTCGACACTGGCGGGGTTTGAACCCGCGACCTTCGGGTATACGCCCCCGTCGCTCTGCCAACTGAGCTACAGTGTCAGTTGGCATCCAGCGCGAAATTTCTCTATCCTTTGTTTCTTTTTTACACGTTCAAGTAGTGTCGAAATTTTTCTTTCCTTTAATAACATCTTTTATTTATGAGTGTTTTAAAGTTTACCGAATGCATATCAGCTTTAACTTTCAACTGTGTATTAGAAACAACTAATACTAATAAAGCTTTTGATGAGTTTCATGATCTCATCGTCCTATTTTTTCAGCTTTGTTTTCCTTTCAAAACTGTAAGAATCGTACACAAACTTGTTAAAAATAAATGGTTATCAAGGGGTATACGTCGATGCTGTGTTCGTAAGCGACAACTATATTTGAAATATTTGCATGATCCCACAAATAAAAAACTAAACCACAATTAATTGAAATTGTACTCATCTACACTAAAAAAAGTGATAGGGTCTGCACAAAGATTAAATAATATGCGGTATTTAAAGCAATCTAAAAATCTAAATAAAGCATCGTGGACATTAATTAAAAATAATTTTGAACAAGAAACACAAAAATCTGACATATGCGAAATTAAACTTGACGATAATAAAATAATTAATAATCCAATTGATATAGCGAATAGTTTTAATGATTTTTTTGTTAATTTGTAATAAACGATTTTAATATAAATAATGTAAATATACCTCGTAACGCTAACTCAATTTTTTTGACTCCTACAGACCCAAATGACATTAATAAAATAATAAAACATCTTAATAATACATCTGCCACCGGGTACGATCATATACCAACATTTCTATTAAAAAAATGCTCTACACAATTGACAATTCCAATAACCCATATAATAAATCAGTCTCTAACAGAAGGAACTTTTCCTGATCGTCTTAAATTATCCATAATGAAACCTTTGCACAAGTCAGGTGAACGTAATATTTTAAAAAACTACAGACCAATCGCACTTATACCAGTGATCTCAAAAATATTTGAAAAAGTGATTCATGATAAATTATGCAGTTTTTTGACAACTCATTCGATATTGATCCCAAACCAATATGGCTTTAGAAAGGGTTCCTCTACCACCTTAGCCTGTTTTAACTTATTAAAGGATGTAACAGATTGTCTTAACTCGAAGTTACCAGTAATTGGTATGCTGTTAGATATGACAAAAGCATTTGATTTTGTTCATCATCCCACAGCATTAGAAAAATTCGAAAGATACGGTATAAGAGGACAAGCGTATAATTGGCTAGAAAGCTATCTGACAAATAGAAAACAATGTGTGGAAATTTGTAGTATCCAGAATAAACATCTTAATGTCTTTCAATCAGATAGTAAATCTCTTAAATGTGGCGTACCGCAAGGTAATATCCTTGGCCCTCTTTTATTTTTACTACATACTACTTTTATTTTTACTATATAAATGACTTGTCACAGACGACAGCGAATAATTGCATTCTTTACGCTGACGATACTACTATACTTATAAAATGCAAAAATTTGGATACATATGAATATGACATTAATCTTACTTTGAATAATATAATTCTTTGGCTTAAAAATAATAATTTGCAATAAAATTTTAATAAAACTGAATTTATACAATTTAGGACAGGAGACAACCGCTTAATTTAAAAATAAATTATGACGGTCAAACTGTAAAGGAAGTCGAATCGACAAAATTCTTAGGATTCACTTTGGATTCTTTTTGTAATTGGAAAACTCACGTAGACATCATCTGCACAAAACTGGAGAAGTACTTGTATGTCATCTACCGTATAAGGTTTGTCATATCAGAGGGTGCCGCCCTTACCTGCTATCACGGATATGTGTCCTCAGTTTTACGATACGGAATCATACTTTGGGGTAACTCTGTTGACTCAGATAGAGTTTTCAAAATTCAAAAAAAGTGTATTCGTATACTATGCGGTGCTGACTTTTTGGATAGTTGCGTACCGCTATTTAAAAAGTTAAAAATATTACCGTTTCCCTCGCTATACATTTATGAGACTTTAATTTTCGTTTACAAAAATCCAAAATTGTTAACCTTAAAACCGCCAAAAATTAGACCCCAACGGGGTAATCACAATATGCAATACGAGCATTCTGCTGCAAAATGTCTGGCTATTTGCCAGCGAAATTGTTACGAAATGTCCATTACATTATATAATACTATTAGTGACGACACGAAAAAATTGACGTTTAATAAATTTAAAACTGTATTATTTAATTATTTGATTGACAATTGTATATACTCTGTGAAAGACTTTTTAGCAAAATGTAATATTTGATGAAAAATTAAAACTTTACTATTTTATTAAATGTAACCAATTTTAAACCAATGTAATAAGTATTTACACGCCGCAAGGTAGAACAAGATGAACTATTTAAAAAAAACCTACCACCTTATTTAACTCTTGTTTCTCGTAAATAAACGCTTTTTATTTTTATTATATTTTTTGTATTTCCATACATATTCACTTTTTCGTCCACATATAACCGACAATACGTTAATACGCTATGCGTAGACGCTGACATTCGGCGCCTGATTAATATAGCACGTCACTACGCTTCGCGGACGCTGATTGGCTACGTAGCTTAACGTCAGCGTATTGGATCCAGATCGGCCGGCAGACTCCACTAATTCGTCAAAAGATTTTACAGACATGCGATAATGTTTTTTGAATTTATCAGGGTAATATCTGTATTCCAAATATAAACGATGAAACTGACCAAGATAACATCTCTTTAAATTTAAAGGATGTACCCAAATTCTCTTATTCCTTTCTTCATCTTCCTCAAGAGCTTCGTGAATAGCCAATATCATAACGAACATTATTTAGTTAGCACCCCAGTCACCAGTCTAGAAACACGAACTGAGATATACTGCTTAAATTTCGAATCACTGAGCTCTTTTATGTGAAAAATAGTCGGCCGCTCAGCGTATGCATGGCGGTGTGAACGTATAAGCGTATTGTCAGCATACTGTGAACGAAAAATGCCGTTTAGTTTCACGTTTACACTGGGGCTCATAGTAAGCCTGCTCACATTCGGCGGCTTACAGTCAGTTTGGTTTGAACACGGCCTAAATGGGGTAGTAAAAAAGTATTTGTGAAAGGTTTTGGTGTATTGTTGAATGGTTTTGGGATTGAGAGAAAGGACAATATGACAAAATCGGAGATTATAATAAATGATAAGAAAATGGAACAAGTGAAAGAATTTGTCTGTCTGAAAGGTTTTTTACAAGGGTTCAGTAGTTATGGCTTTACTGTGGAATACATCTACTATCATACATAGACTGCCAAAATCGATACTCTGTGTTTTGTTTCTGTTGTACTCGTCTTCATTTACATTTAGTCTCCATTTACTCCAAATACACACATCAAAAATGTCTAGGGATCAACATATATTTTTGCAATATTTTTTCTCTTAATTGATATTAATTAAAATTTTCTTTAAGGATTCATCAAATCAGTAACGATAAACCAAGTCACCTTTGCATTAATAAAGAAATTTGCCATTTTCCTAATAAAGGGATTTTGACATTTGAACCACTAACAATAAAGTTCGAAAAAAATACTGCGATAACAGTTTTCTTAAAAATTGTATTGGGTAACTTAAACAATTAATGATCCGTGTTTCTACCACGAACACTAACAACACAAGAACATCGGTTTGGCATACTCAAAATGAGTTCATCCAAATCACGCTGTGGAATGGCCGCCCATGTCCGTTGCAATAAAAAAAAGGTCTTCTTGTGACTGGATACCCTCCATATTCGGCAGAGCTCTTCTCTGTAGCATATCCCATGCATGCTCAATCGGGTTCAAGTCTAGCGACAGGACATTGATGTTCGCTGCGGCGAGAGTCTGTCTTACAACTCTTGCGGTGTGCGGTCGTGCATTATCATGCATTAACTGAAATAAGGGACCGATTTGCACTTGTAGAGGAACGATGACGTCTGATACAATCGTCTCAGCATAAATTTGAGCGTTGAGGTTGCCTCTGATCCAAATCAATTCAGTTCTTCCGCCGATCCAAATACCCGCCCGTACCATGATGGTTCCACTACTATAAGGATGGCTGTTGGCGTCCAGCGGTTCTCCAGTGTCGTATACGTCTTGTATTCGGTCTCATACCAAAACGAGACTCATCAAAAAAGCACACGAAACGCCATTGTTCTTCTGCCCAATTTCTGTGTTCAAGAGCCCATTGATATTGAATCCTACGATTGTGCATTGCTATAGATGGTACCCGTAGCGGTCTTCGGGAACGAATGTTTACTTCATGCAGTCGGTTTCTGACTGTTTGGTCGCTAATTAAGTTCCCTGAAGAGCGATGAAGCCTCACGACTAACATCATTGCGGTTATTTTTGGAGCTCTTCGAGCTGTGATTTGAATGTATCGGTCTTGTCTCCGTGTGGTGCAGCGATACCGTCCTCCATGGCGCTCAGCCACGGTACCAGTGCTTCGGTAACGTGTCCAAAGTCGACTGATAACACTCTGACTTGTATTCAGAGCTAAAGCCATAGTACGTTGCCGGGAACCAGCTTCTATCATTCCCACGGCTCTGAGCATTTCTTCCCTGCTTAAATGACAACGCCGCTCCATAATAACGTTGGTTTTAATCATTAGGGAAACAGCTAATAATGTTTTCAATGCGTTGTATGTTTTTATAGGGAAAATATTGATAGCCGATTTTCATCTTTTACTCGAATTTGATTGACAGTTCCTGTTTCAAATTATGAAATGCACCAAAAAAGGATCCATATAAATTTGTAAAATCATAAATTTATTACAAAGCCACATCTCAATCTCAAGAAATTCGCATAAAAATGCTTGATCCCTAGATATTTTTGATGTATGATATAAACAATGGAATTATGGAAATAATCGATAGTATTCCAACTCAGGCTAACTAGTTCCCACCACTCATCAAGTCATCACAATCAAACAGAGACAGGCCACCACCTACAATCAAAGTCAATAAAAGTGAGTAATACACGCCTAAACCTGTCCATCGAATAATCAATGTTTGATCACACAAGTGATTATTGCTGAGTGCACTACGAATGATTCGATCACAGATATGCATCGTGTGGTGGCATAGCGCGACTCATTGTCTACTCAAACATTGCTTTTCACTGCCGTATCAATATCTATTTGGCTATATCGCTATTCTGTAGAATACTGTGGATGCTTGATTTTTTATCACATTTTATTTAAGATACATACTGAGATACTCACGGCTAGAACCCCCAATAAGGGGGAGAAAGGGCTTCCATATTAGGAATTTGGAGTTTCCCTGCCGCTTTTGGAAGTTAATTGGGAAAATGTTTGATTTTGTATGCACTTGAATCACGACGTAAAAAAAGAAATAAAGAAAGACTACATAACGTAACATAAACGTTCACGCCGTTTATCCCCGAAGGGGTTGGCAGAGGTTCCAATACTTTCCTGTACTAATTCCTAATACTAATTCCTGTACTTCAGACGTGATTGATTAGCAAACATCCAATTAACCAAAAAAATAACTGCTTATTTTACTCCTTACCGTTTAGGGAAGAATTTTGTCTCTCCTACCTAAATAGTTTATTTTAAAGTTTACTTACACTACTAATTTCGGGATTGAGTTTTTTTTTGTATCTTAATAGTTTCGATTATACAGTCCCAATATTATAATATCTTTACCATCAAAATTGATTTCATATACTCGGCTATGAAGCCCAAATAGGGTAGCCAAAGTCTCGGATTTAACATCCACAGCCAATTCTGGAAGTCAAATCAGGTCTGAAATAGTATAAGTAATGTTTGTTGGTGATGTCTATCCAGCAATATCGCCAAACCGCTACTTTAAAGGCTCCACACCCATAGCCGCCTCGTACGCCACCCAAGGAAATCAATGTGGGGGTGCTATTCCAAGCCAACACAACACAGATAGAATTTTAGTTTTATAAAAAAATAATAACATGATAGTCCAGTGGGTAGAACACCCGCCCGAAAACAGAAGGGCGTGAGTTCCAATCCTGGGACGGGCCTACACCAATTTGTCTTTTCTAAAGTCATATGTGTGGTTAATTTATCATGGTTGTTAACGGTGAGGGAAAACATCGTGAGGAAACCCACATGGCTGAGTTGTACTGAGTCATGTGACAGTGTATTCGTACAAAACGGCGATAGGCCTGCCCCCTATCACGTGAGTACACTGTCTAAGCAAAACGTGGGTACCTTCTCTGGAAACTAGATGGCGCTTGCCATGTGACTTCAGAAGTGTTGGTACCTCTGCCAACCCCTTCGGGGATAAACGGCGTGAATGTTATGTTATGTCATATAAAAAGAAACGTCTGGTAAAGCTTGGCAGTTACCAAACTCTCAATAATGTGTTTAAATACTCTTAGGGTCGGATTTAAATTTTAATATTAATAATGGGATCAATTTCGATGTGTACTCCTATCAACCTAAAAGAAAGATCAAGTTGGATAATCCAATCTGAAGTAATGCATGATTATTCATATTTTTTAAAAGTACGCGTCTAATTGATAATGTTCTTCGTTTTTCATCAGTTTAATAGATTATCTCGGCCTTTCAAACATATTTTCACGCCGCCCGTTATTTCCCATTGGGGTAGGCAAGAGACTATCGATCGCCACTTTGTACGATACTGGCAAACCTCTCTATCTTCGTTCACTTCCATCAATCTTATTATACATGCTCTTTTATTCTTCATACTAATCCTTTAATCAAAGATTTTTAAATAAAAGTTTCTATGTGATACTAATCGAATAAAATAAATTATATTAAACGATGAAGTCGTTCGACCCTGGCGGATTACTAGGCATGTTTAACTGATCATGCAAGCATAATGTGGCTTCAGCAATCGAAGCTCTTTATCGGTATTGGTCCAGATACAATATCCGCCTACACCTTTAAGTTGTACAATATGGCTTACTTGAAACCTTACAAATGGCAGTTGGATGCAGTTGGTTTTAATGAGATTTATGGCAAGTGCATCAAACGCCGATATTAAATGTACAAAACGCAGTTTGCGTCGCTCAGGATTTTTATTAAATAATCTAAGTAAGTAAGTTTGATTCCCGAAATTAGCATAAGCTGTTTAACGTTGCTTCTGGAAGAAAAAACTGTAGGAAAAGAAACATTATCCTTATGTTTTGCCATGTCAATTATTGGGTGACATGGTTGGCAAAGTAAACATATTTTTTACAATTTCCTGTGGTTACCAAACAGGGCTTGCTGGCCTGTAACATATAAAGCTCTGAATGCTGAAGCCCTCCGAGGGGTGTGACTAATTTCTGTGAGTAGATATAGGTGGTTATGGTATAAGGATAAGGAAGTAGGTGGTTAGGTTCCGTCAGACATGGGTTGAGTGAAGATACCGACAAAAAAAATATATTTATTTATAATACATAAATATATAGGCTATAACTATGTACTTATTATGAAGTGGAAAGACTTGTTTTTGTGTTTTTTGTCTGTAACGAATAGAGTTCTAAACCAACCCAACGGAATGTACCTAGTCGGTTCTTAAATATTGTCACTAGCCATTTATTTTAAAATTAGAACACCTATACAAAAATATGAAATGGTGTTCGATTTGCAATTATTTTTTTAATACTAATCTGCTAAATCACAATTACATTCATTATTTTTTTACGATGGAGTAGACTCACAAAGAGAACTGAGTAACAGTATTGCATTGCATCGTTGCGGCCGTCCACCAACCACGATATTCAACTTGCTTCAAAAATTAAAAATCATAATGAGCTTCGTATACCTTACCATCAAAAGGTACAATGAAACCTCTAGTGTCGATGACGAGAAAAGAACTGGCAGACTTCGTTCCGTTAGGACTCCAGGGGTGATCAAAGCAATCAAGGCGCGTGCGGCAAGAAATCCCGACCGCAAGTAGAAATTAATGTCTTTGAAGATGGGTTTAACCAGAAGTACTGTAAAAAAAGTACTCGATGAAGACCTGGGACTACAAGCTTACCGAAAAAATAGTGGACATATTCTGAAAGCGCGTCTGATAGCATGAGAACCAAAAAATGCAAAGTATTGCTTAAGCGGTACGCAAGAAAAAGGCACCGCGATATCCTGTTTACAGACGAGATTTTTTTAAATATTTGGGTGAGATACAACAAAAAAATGTCAGGGTGTACGCTACCAGCTCTGCGGCCACTGGAAATGCGACTCCTCGAGTACAGCACGGTCATCATCCATCATCAATCATGATTTAGTTGAGAGTGTCCTACTATGGCCCTACTGAAGTAAATTTTTGAGAAAAAGGTTTAAAAAAAAAGATCTGTTCTAAGCCTCACAAAAATTTGAGCAGCCTAAAGTCATCAGTGACTAAAGCAGTGACCGATATGGACATGAATATGGGCCGTGCTGCTATTGAAGACTGGCCGCGAAGATCGATGGCTTTTGTGAAAAATAGTGGCAATCGTTTTGAATAAATTTTGTGTTTAATGTAAGCCAATTAAATTACCTTTTATTTAAAAATCTTTTTTTGAATATCATGACTAATTTTCATTTTATAGCCAATTTTGTTCGTGACAGGATTTAAGGAACAACTAGGTACAGTAGACCCCGAAACCTAATACATTATCTATAGAGTCAAGTGTTCAGCAACTTTTGGAATTTAATGATGTTCAGCTCATTTTGAATCTCAACTTTAATTATTAATTTAATTTATTAATTATAAATCCATTATTTATTTATGATTTTTTCTCATATTATTATTTATTTATCTTTTTTTTATTTTTGTGGCCTTGTATTGCAGAGCGGCTAATTTTTTCGACTGTACCATGACCTAAAAAACAATTGAATATTCTATAAACAGAAACTCATAACTAATAAGATTAAATTACGTAGAGGGTGAGCATGAGTCCTTACTCAACTTCGAAAAGTGGCGAAGGCATTTCTAATTCTGAAGTTCTGGTCGCCGCTTTTTGGATCTACAGATGTGAGTAGAATGTATGTTTGTATTTAAGCAAATATATATGTCGTAGGATGATTTGATGTTTAGGTTTTTTGCAAAAAACCTAGGGATTTTGCAAAAATCCGGATAATTAGACAACGGTTAAAATATTTTCTAATCTTACTAGGTTTTTAGGGTTCCGTAGCCAAATGGCAAAAACGGGACCCTTATAGATTCGTCATGTCTGTCTGTCTGTCCGTCCGTCCGTCCGTCCGTCCGTATGTCACAGCCAGTTTATTCCAAAACTATAAGAACTACATTATTGGAAATTGGTGCGTAGATGTATTCTGTAAACCGCATTAAGATTTTAAAATAAAATCTGAAAAAAAACCAAAATTTTTAGGGTTCCCCATACATAGAACTGAAACTCAAAATTTTTTTTTTCATCAAACCTATACGTGTGGGGTATCTATCAAAAGGTATTTGAAAATGATGTTGAGGTTTCTTATATCATTTTTTTCAAAACTGAATAGTTTGCGCGAGAGACTTTTTCAAAGTGCTCAAATGTGTGTCCCCCCCCCCGTAACTTCTAAAATATGGGCATGATAATACTGAAAAAAATATATGATGTGTATTACTATACAAACTACTAACGAAAATTGGTTTGAATGAGATCTAGCCCGTAGTTCTATTTTTAAACGTCATAAATCAAATTACTTACCTAATTTGGCTCCCATGATTTTCACACAAACGGGATTTTCTATATATATGATAGTACGGAACCCTTAGTGCGCGATCCGACTCGCACTTGGCCGGTTTTAGGTATTTGCGAAAAAACTAGTTGGTTTAGTAAGATTGTACTGCCTTAATGCTGATTGGCTGATTTCTGATTGCTCGCCTACACTTATTCTGATTGGTTCGTCATTGTGGTATTGAGATATTATAGCTTGAGTTATAAAGGGTTAGAAATGACAATACTTATTTGATACTAGGAATTAAATAATTTATTTACTCTTTTGTTGGAGTAAAATTACAATCACGTTCGGACATATTATACACAGATCAAGTTACCCCAAACTAAGTAACACTTGTATTATGGGATACTAACTCAGCGATATATTTAATATTATATAATACACATATGCTCATCACATAAATGTTGCTCTCAGTGGGATCAAACCCGCAACCTCCAAACCGAAAAGCTAGTCACCTATCCACTCGGCCACGGACGTCTTCAATATAGGTAGGAACAATAAAGTAGGTACGTTTTAAATTGCAGTATTGAGGTATTATATAGCAGAGTTATAAAGGGAAATGACAATACTATTTTTATACTTAGGAACTTTTTGTAACTAAAATGAAAATCAAAATCAAATTAAATGTAGGTAGGAACAATGAAGTAAGTACGTCTTAAGTAACAACCAATCAGAGATGACGTGATTACGGGGCACTGCAATCGACCAATCAGTGTACAGTATTCATAAAAACTGACATTTCGTTTCAGAGTCATACTAAACCAACTAGTATTTTTGCAAAAAACCTAGTAAGATTAGAAAATATTATAACCGTTGTCTAATTATCCGGATTATTGCAAAATCCCTAGGATTTTTGCAAAAAACCTAAACATCAAATCATCCTACGACATATATACATACTAGTGGAACACCGCAGCTTCGCAAAGGTAATGTTATACTTTGTATATAAGCGTGATGATATATAGCCTGTGTTTCTTTTGAATTATTAGATAAAAAGTATCCTATGTCCGGCTCCGGGTTCCAAGATGCCTCCCCACCAATTTTGAGCCAAATCTAAATCAACCAAATCAAACTTTTTTCTATACTCGTATATAGGTATAATATTCGTAAGGATCTTACAAGAACCTTTCTTTGAATATCACCGAGATGATTATCTGTGTTTTTTCTTCCAAGGTAAGGATACAAATATTAATATGACTTAAACCACTTGACATTCCTTTTTTACAGCCTCTAAAAGTGAACTAACAAAGAAGTGAGCGATAGTCTATGCCCACCCCAATTGAATTTAATAGCGAAATCAAATATAAATGGCTAATTATGTTTTGGTATGTATTTCGAATAAAGGATGGGCGGCATTTACTTGAGGCCGATAAGATGTACTTGGCGGCTGTAGCTGTAACGGAGCAGAAGAGGTATATGAAGTACCTGCTTTGTGACGAGTTAAACAACAAGATTTGACAAATTCAAACATGGTTTGCTTCGGAATGTCTTTAGAAAACTCTTGATTCCAAGTTCAATTGGATAACTATTATCACCACATTAACGCATTTGCTCGCAGGTTAAGTAGTGCTGCCGGTTCCGCTGGGAAATAAGACATTTCACAGACAGTTCATTTATATTATATTATTTATATCATAAGGAACCGTGATAGCCCAGTGGGTAGAACACTCGGTTATCGTGCAAACGACTAGTGTTCAAATCCTGGGTCGGGCCTACACCAATTTGTCTTTTCTAAAGACATATGTGTAATTAATTTACCATGGTTGTTAACGGTGAGGGAAAACATCGTGAGGAAACCCACATGGCTGAGTTGTACTTAGTCATGTGACAGTGTATTCGTACAAAACGGCGATAGGCCTGCCCCCTATCACGTGAGTACACTGTCCATGCAAAACGTGGGTACTCAGAACACCAGGTGACAAAGTCACGTGATGTTCAGAAGTATTAGTACCTCTGCCAACCCCTTCGGGGATATTCGGCGTGAACGTTTATAAAAAAAAAACATTTATATAAAACAGATATTTTCATAGTGTAATTTGTGATGGCACTTTTCTCTAGGGCAGAGTAACTGATTCTGTATCTATATTTTTTTTCCAAACAAGAGCAAAGGAGGTAGGTGTTAAACTATATTTGGGGCCACTAAAAGAGAGAAAGTTTTAATCTATAAATATAATTACACTGCCAAGGCAATATATTTATTTAAATATCACGTAAGGTCGGAAAAATCTGCTGCTTTTGTGAAAAATAGTGATACTAGCAGGCATCTCCGGAATCTAAGACTAAATAAAAAAAAAACTCTTTCATGGTTTTTACTGTAAACATTATTAAAAAGCATTGAATCATAATAAAAATACCTTCCCCGCAGTATGATGTTTCAGTGAGTATATCATGTGAGAAGTAGTTACTGACTCACAGAGGATTGCTATATCTCACTTCTCACGAGACAAACTCGCTCTCATAGGCCTCAAGCTACGGGGGTAAAAGAACTTTTAACTAGAAGTTAAATGTATTAGTAAAACTAAATCTAAATAAGAGGGCTGGGTATCATCAGAGCTCAGTGTAGTAGGTACGGTTCTGAACAAACTTTGGAATTGGAGTCCGTTGATGTAAAAAAACTGATATGATTCGTATTTTGCGAGTTCTTCTACAACAATACTTCTTCCGCATCTAAAATTTAAATTTATATTATATTATAGTTAAGGTAATGTTTACATTTGACTATCAAAAACATTCTGTAACGAAGACCCAGTTAAAAAGTTGGATCGGAGTATTTTCTGCAGCGTGATATGTAAGTATTGATATCCCGTGAATAATAACAAAAAGTTGTTTTAAGTAATATATATTCGTCATAGAGGTCAATAGGGGTCAACCTTTTATCACCAGTTATCTGCCGAAGTGAACACAATGAAATATTAAAAAATTCAGAATTTTACAAGTAGTTACGGCTTTACATTGTGGATAAGTAAAGTCAACATAATCTAAGCGTTTTACATTTGTAGCTGTCAATTGGTTAAATTGGCCTAGAAATTGGTTGCCTAGCCCGTTCGTTCGTTACAGAACGGCATTCAATCCGATAGCTAGGCCGTTGGTTAAAAGATATAGGCTACTATTTAAATACTCTCCAAAATGGCTGTAATACCCTAAAATTTAATTCCAAGTGAAATAAATGACCTCCATACAAAACTAACCCACTCCATACAGAGCTCCCTAAACTAAATAATTTTGTATTCCAAAATCAATATACACACATCAGTATAATTTAACGTTGAATCTATTAAATCTTTTTGCTTCCTTAAATTGATGTTTTGCTCACCAAATATGGTTTTCATTTCATTAAACATCAACATTAATACCAAAAACTGCAGTAAAATTTTAATTTTCAGTAATTAAATTATGTAATCTTAAATCAAAAATATAATATTATCAATCTAAAATTACAATCGCTTCCCTTTATTTATTTTAAAATATTATAATTACTTACTACATAAGTATAAAATTTTATTGAACTTTTGTCTTTTTATTCTCCGATCAGGAAGTCGCATATGGGGGTGTAAAGCTAGCTTATACATAGTTGGTAGCAATTAGTATGTTTGCTCTCGAACAAACTGTAACATGTTCTGATTAAATTCACTTGGATCTTCCTCACACTTTCTATACCTTAATTGCTTTATTGACCCGAATTTTCATTATTATTAAGTGATACAGTAATTGAGACCTCAGTATTTATTTATTTATTAGTTTTTAGGTATAAAAACCATTTTGGTGAGCATTTAAATAGTAGCGAATATTTATTAGTAGTAGTAGTTTTTGGTAGAAATAATTTGGTATCACATAAAAAACGGTCAACAGTAAGTTTTTTGCCTCAGCAAAAATGGTTAAAATCTTTGATCAAAACAAAAAACACCGTATTTTGTTTTAATCAAAGGTTAAAATGGAAGTAATAATATAAAATATTGGTAACATCTAATTAATAATAATATCGATTATTTGATCTGTAAGTAACTATTACGGTGCTCATATAGTTTAATAGCATGTAAGAAAAATAAATACTGGCTTTATTTATACCATAGTTTGGGATGCACTAATTGGTGAGCATTCATCCGTTTTGGCAAGAGAGAATTGAGAATTTATTGGAAGTAATATCTTAACATATTTGGTAAGCGTTTAGATGCAAGCCAATGATATAAAGTGACTTAACTAACGTGATGACAAGAAATTAACGTAAAACCATTCTGCTGACTGATTTGTTAGCCCTTAGTAATGGCTGACACTGCCAGCCGGGTGATTTGAATGTAGTTAGGGCGACTATGATTGCTAACCAAAATAAGACGGCTATTATTTATATAAAATATAATATAATAATAAGGGATAGAAAAAAATGAAATTCGTATCTTTTTATTACATAATAAATTTATAAAATAAATTACTTAAAAGAGTATCTTACATAACAAAAACATAAAACAGACGTTTCTTGCGCGAGAAATTTGTGGATTTATTGAATTGAAAACGCCTCGCTCCACTTTACATGTTTGAATACCCAATGAAAGTATAGTACTTAAATCCAAAGTAGAATTATATCAAAAGAAGAAAAACTCAAAGCTTCTTAGCACAGAACCGAAAAGTGTATTGCACCTTCATTGACCTGGAGAAGGCGTATGATAGGGTAATAAGAAAGAATTTGTGGAAGGTGTTGTCTAAGTTCGGTTCGGTTTGGTGAGCCAACTTATACATGCATTGGAGTCACTCTATGAGGGTTCCAGTGCATGTGTAAGAATAAACGGTGAAAACACGGACTGGTTTGAAATCTCTAGGGGTGTACGTCAGGGTTGTGTAGCTTCTCCGTGGCTCTTCAATCAGTTCATGGACGACTGTTTGAAAGAACTACGCGAAAGTGATTATGGTCTGAGAATGGGAGGATTCATCATTAAATGCCTCTTATACGCTGACGATCAAGTATTACTTGCATCAACGGTAAATGAGTTGCAAGAGATGGTGAATATTGCGTGAATTTGCGTGCAAGTCTTTTGAAAGAAAGGGCATGCGGGTGAATGTGGACAAAGCCAAGACAATGGTTTTCGAGAGAGAGGAAAATATGACAGAATGTGAGATAACAATAGGTGGCAAGAAAGTGGAACAAGTGAAAGAGTTTGTATATATGGGAAGTTTGTTTACAAGAGACGGAAAATGCGAGGAAGATATTGAAAGGAGAGTGAAAAAGGGAAATGCGGTAAATCGAGCCATAAACAGTCTAATTTCGAGCCAGTCTCTGTCTGAAAAGGCGCGAATGGCAGTTCACAATGCTGTACTGGTTCCTACGCTGATGTATGGTAGTGAATGTTGGGCATGGCAAAAGAGGCATGAAAGTAGAGTGAATGCAGGAAATATAAGGTTGTGGACAGATTGAAAAATAGTGTAATTCGTGAAGGTTTAGGTGTGAAAGATGACGTAGTGTGCAAAATAGAGAAAGGAATGTTAAGGTGGTTTGGGCACATAGAGAGGATGGATGACAGTAAATTAGTGAAAGAGATCTATAGAGCCAACGTGGAAGGTAATGTGAGTAAAGGATGACCACGGAGGCACATCTGGACCAAATAGAGTGTGTGCTCAAAAAGGCCGGCGACCGAAGTACGAAGAATAAAAGAACATGTATGAGAAGAATGATGAATGTAACAGAAGCAAAAGAGATTTGCCTGGATCGTACAAAGTGGCGATCGATAGTCTCTGCCTACCCCAATGGGAACAATGGGCGTGAGTATAAGTAAGAAAAACTCATTATCGGCTTAATTACGACGCGGGTAACTAATATTAAACAAATGTTGTGTTTAGCTTTAGGGCTGACTAAAAATAGCTCTATAATTCAACTCCAGTATGAATATAAAGATTTTGGAATTTATCTTATTCCCGTTGCTGCAAAAATTAGGCAATCCTAAATGCTCTCTTCACTGTCCTTTTATTGATCATAACGTGAAATCAAGACTTTTCTCGGTCCCGTTGGAATTATGGAAAACACAACTATACTGCCCAAGGAAATTTAAGCCACTAGGCAAAATTAAGATATATTTTTATGGATTAGTAATGGAAATAATGGGCGTGAGTATAACTAAGAAAGCATAAGTTAGTAAAATTCCTGTTGATGCCGTTTCCGTAGGAGTTTTAGAAAACCTTTGGAACTGAGAAGATAAATTTGATTCACATTCATCAAGGAGAATTTACTATTAAAGAAGTTAATATCTTCCCCGTTTTATAATTATTATATTTGTGGTTATCTACCCAAGAAAATAATAGAACAAATCTCAACTTCTCACGTCAAGTACTTTTAGTTTTGTCAATTGTTCTGTTCCCATGGAAATAACGGGACACACTTTATATGTATGTATATATATACATATATCTACTCATTTAGCCAGAACTTTAGAAATAAAAAAATTTCTGCAACTTTTAGAAGTTGAATGGGAAAGGATCGTAGTCATGGTTGTTGGTGATGGGTGTTTGCCCGCATCAAACCAATAATCACTTTAAGTGTTTACTTTTTTTGTGCTTCCATATAAAACCAAGCCTAGCCAAGTAAAACACAAACCAAATTAAATTAACACAAAAACAGTTAAATCCTGTTCATAACAGATCCAGTGGGAATTATATATATTCTCAAAAGTTATCCAGTGGGAATTAAGGGATATTCTAATAATTCATGCATGTTGCATATCAACAACACTTAAATAGATTTTATAGAGTTTGAAAACTTGCTACTCTTAATTTAAAATATTAGAAACACTTTGTTGTTGAAATCAATAAAAGAAATAATAACACATTGATATATTTGGCATTGATAAAATTTAATTGCGATTTCCTGTCTGTTTATAAGAAATTTGGTATCCGGCCAAATAGTAAGAAGGCCAAATAGAAGGCCCCTAATAATAATTGCGTCTCACCATTAGCAATCATGTGTGAAAAAGATGTTGTTCAATTTAAAAAAAACAACTTAAGTTCTAATAAAATATATTTATTTTTTTTTGCTGACCCTCATTTTTGAAATAGGCTCTAACTAGCTGGTATTCTATACAATGTGCAACAAAACAACAAACAGCCAAGTTTGCAAAAAAAAACAATATATTTTCTTAAAATGATTGTTACAGGTACATTTCTGATGTTCAGTTGACATTAAAATTTACAGGTACAGTTTTAACTAATCATCCCAATTCACTTGGTGACAATCATGCCATAGGAATGCTCCTTTGAGTGACTGTGGTGCTTCTAGAGCCAGATAGAGCGGGGCTCGAGCTCCACGTTCTGGAACAAAGTCCCCCATTCCTTTGGTCATATCAGTCTTAACAAATCCTGGGTGCACACAATTTATTGATATATTTTTGTTCTCTTTATCAAACTGTCTTTGCTGCACAATAGTTAAGGCAGACATTGCTACCTTTGACACTTTATAATCACTATAATGGCCTGCAAATGACACATTTTTACCACATTTAGCAGCTTGTAAAAAATCATTTACAAATTTTACAATTTCATCTACAGTAAGATCCTCTTTGGCTAAAGTGTCAAGCCAAGTTTGCTTCCGAATGTTAGAAAGTAATCCCCAATCACTGCTTATGTTAATGACGCGCGCTTGTTCACGTAAAAGGGGATATAAAATTTTCGTAATAGATAGTAAACTCATGAAGTTCGTATTAATTAGTTTCTTTGCCTCTTCGAAAGTCGATACTGACTTGTCAAAGTCTAGTATACCAGCGTTGTTTACTAACACATCTATGCCGCCGTGATTACTAGCTATAAAATCGGCAAACTCTCGTATGCTATCTTCATCCGTTACATCTAGTACATGAAAGAGTGGGTGCAGTTTGTCTTCTTTTAACTTTTCTACCGTCTCTTTACCCCTTTCTTTGTTCCGCGCTGTTAAGTACACTACGCCTTCAAATTTCCGGCATAAACCCTTTACGATTTCAAGTCCAATTCCTCGATTACTGCCAGTAACAACTGCTACCTTTGGGCCCATTTTCTTCCATATATGTTAGACAACAAGTATTTACAATAATATGTTACAAATTTCAATTATTTCATTACTATTACTAATAAACTTCTACTGCCTAGTTATAAAAATATCGGTAAGCAATGTATATTTGCATTGCACTTCGAGACAAGGCAATTTTGACATTTGTTTTGTTGTAGTATTAATGTCAAAGTGACAGACCAGACGATTAAACATATTTTTTTAATATTTGTACGATCCTGGTTTCTTAAACAGAGATGCTTTTTCTTGTTTATCTAGCGTGTTTTACCTATATACTATACCTATGTTGTCTTGAATTCTGTTAATATTGTTTTTTACATGAAGGTATTAACAAATAAGAGGGAGCACTAACATAAAAATGGTACAAAACAATGCAATTTATTACATCGAAATAAAGCCTACAATCTATTGAAAGCTGCCAAATAGAGACCCGTCCTAAAACAAGATCCTGAACCCAAGGAGTGTGTCCCGCTCGCACGGTTGTCAGACGAGCTTATTTTCAAAGAATATCATATATTTTTTTTAAATCAGCTATTTATAAAAACGCCTTTTTAAAGACTTACTTTAAACTTTCAAATGAGGCTGATGAGTTTTTAGCTCTGAGGCTACCCTTTTTTGGGATTTATAGCCATGAGTATGTGTATGTATGTATGGTTTTAATAAAAACATATAATATTTATTGTCGTCCATCGACTTGGCGATAAATATTTTTTTGAGTTTGGTAATATGTAAAAAATATTTACCACCGGTATCGTATACCCATCGAGGCAAGATAAATATGGTGTCCAAAATAAATCATATTTTCGTGTGTTTCGGAGCTTTATCTTTACATACATACATATACTCACGGCCATAAATCGCAAAAAAGGGTTGCCAGAGCTTCAGAGCCCGAAATTCCTCAGCCACACTTGGAAGTAATAGTGGACAAGATGATAGTAATAAAGTATCGTTGGTGATGGGTCTCCAACCGCATCGCCAAAAACCACTGAAAAAGCGCCATACCCTTAGTCGCCTCTTACGACACCCGTGGGTAAAAAGGGGTAGTGATATTCTAAGCCGGCACTACACGGCACTTTGAGAAAATAGTAAGTAACATCCCACCAAAACATTCTGTAAAAAACTAGCCAAGTCTCGATAGAGCTGCTTGTTTATCTCTAAAAAGTAATGAAATCTCTAAAATAAGTGGAGCCAAGTCTAAGGTTCCTTACTGCAATTTATTGTAGTTAACTTTACGTGACTTGACCGTTGAACTTTCGCAGTAAGGAACCTTAGACTTGGCACCACTTATTTTAGGGATTTCATTACTTTTTAGAGATAAACAAGCAGCTCTATCGAGACTTGGCTAGTTTTTTACAGAATGTTTTTGGTGGGATTTCACTTCTTTTTGACAGGACGTTGACTGAATGAATGGTGACATTTTCTTATTATTATATTATCTTGTGAAATCAAAAATAAACTCCACGAATTCTCAAATCTTTAAAATACACGAAAAATACTTTTAAATGTGTAAATAAATACGCTACCATCGCCAGCGCCATCGACTTATTGCCCGTAGTAAAAAAAATTCAAAAAGTTTATTTTTCAAAATTAAGTTAACAACTAACATTTTTTTAAACGTTAATTTTTTTAAATTTATCATTAGTCCGTTGCTTCGGAAAGTGTTCGTAAAAAGAATAAGCAACAAAGAAACTCTTTACATTCTCATTTTTTCAAAATATGGTTTATACAATTTTGGGTCATATTTTTACTATAAAAAAGATTTTCTATGCGACTAAACCAAGCGCTAGTTTGACATAATTAAACTAAACTGTCCATCTCAAAAACCAATCACATAACGTGAGAAGAAAAATCCTCACCAGACAATTATTCCTGGGAATAACGAGGGAAGATTTATAGCTTTACGGACACGGTCATGCACGCGTTGGGTTCTTGTCGTTTAAAAAATCTTGAACACTGTAGTAAGATTTCTTTAAAAGCATGGCTTTAATTGCCTTTTTAAAAGATGCCACAGGCAGTTCCAATATGTCAGAAGGAAGTTTGTTGAACATTTTGAGGGATAGTCCCATAAAGGAGTTAGTTACTTTATTAAGTCTCCACTTCGGTACGTGAAGTTTGTCCTTATTTCGAGTGTTAACCGTATGCCTATCACTAACTTTACTAAATTGTCCAATATGCTTTTTGGCATACATTAAATTCTCAAATATGTATTGAAAAGGGACAGTTAAAATGCCAATATCTTTAATTTTTTTGCGCAACGAATACCTCGACCTTAACATGTAGATAGATCGGATAGCTCGCTTTTGTAAGACGAAAACTTTATGAACATCAGCCCCTTTACCCCATAACAAAATACCGTACGACATAATAACATACATAACATAACATAAACGTTCACGCCGTTTATCCCCGAAGGGGTTGGCAGAGGTACCAATACTCCTGAACTCACATGGCAAGCGCCATCTAGTTTCCAGAGAAGGTACCCACGTTTTGCTTAGACAGTGTACTCACGTGATAGGGGGCAGGCCTATCGCCGTTTTGTACGAATACACTGTCACATGACTAAGTACAACTCAGCCATGTGGGTTTCCTCACGATGTTTTCCCTCACCGTTAGCAACCATGATAAATTAACCACACATATGACTTTAGAAAAGACAAATTGGTGTAGGCCCGTCCCAGGATTGGAACTCACGCCCTTCTGTTTTTCGGGCGGGTGTTCTATCCACTGGACTATCATGTCGCTACGTACGACATAACACTATGAAAATAACTGAAATACACAATGCGAGCTGTTTCTACGTCTGCTATTTCTCTAATCTTACGCACGGCATACGCTGCTGAGCTCAGCCTTTTAGAAAGTGTTAGTTTAAGGGGTCCCCATTGCAACTTAGAATCGATTATTATCCCTAGGAATTTTGTCTCTTTCACTAATTCTACTTTTTCACTATCAATAACAATATTGTTATCAACTTGCCTAACATTCGGTGAAGTAAATTTATTACATTTAGTTTTATTTGGCATTCAGGTTAGCATACCAGGTTATTTACAGTAAACCATTGCAATACCAGTGAGATAGCTTTATTTACATCGTCAAGAGATGTAGAAGATCTCGCTACATTAAATATTAAAGAAGTGTCATCTGCAAACATAACTATCCCAGAATATTTTTGTACCATAAATGGTAAATCATTAATGTAAATCAGAAACAGTAATGGGCCAAGCATAGAACCTTGAGGAACGCCCATCTCTATTTCTGATCCTTCCGACGTAGTTCCATTCCATTATAACCTTTAAAGTTCTTTTATTAAGATATGATGCCATTAATTTCAGTGCTTGCTCGTCAAAACCGTAATATTTAAGTTTAATCAACGCGATTTCCCTTTTTACACAATCAAATGCTTTTGTAAATAATCCCTCTTTGAAAATCTATGGCCCGTGGTCCCTTTTTCAGTATAAACCGACCAAAATGAAATGTGTGAATATTTTATATAAGAGGAGAAGGAGACGGATATACATTAAAAATATATTATTCTATTAGGGTATGGATTGGTACTTCAAAAATTGTTGGCATACCAAAATCATAAAGCGGTAAAAAGACTTAGAAAATTTTCATGAAATATTAGTGCAAACTAATAATAAACAATATTAGAAGTACTAGGAAGCTATAAATACAATCATACTAGTTGTAAAATATTCTAAAGATTGGCAATCTCCTAGAGATATTTTCATTCCCAGTTACTTTGAGTCTAACTCATAAAGATGTTATTAAACAATAGCAGTTTATAAATAAATAGGAAGATAAGCAATGCAAAAATTCTGTAATCGTTCTTTTTTACTATATTCCTAGAGGTTTTTTTTATTAAATATAAGTAAAAGATATCATATTTATTTATGCGCCAGGAGATGTAATGTTATTTAATTTAAAATATTCTTAAGCTAATGGTTTTGTAAAACTAATTTTAAAAACGTAAACAAAAGAAACCTGGGAAATATATACAAAAGGGTTGCTGGATGAACAAAACCCTAAATATATTATTTGATTTATTTATGTTCTCGCTGCTACATCTGTTAAAAATATTTCATGAAACTAGGATGGAAGAAATATTAAGGACACTGGTTCTTTACTAACATACTTAGTCTCTTTGGATTCCTAGTAGGTACATTTAGTTTGTAGTTTGCATATATTTAGTGAATACTAAGTCTTTTTACCGCTTTACGTTTTCGTATGATGAAAATATTTGGACCATCAAACCGTTCTACAATATGTATATGTCGCAGGAAAATAAAATAAAGAGTAAATAATAATAAGAGTTTAATAAGCTGTTTAGCTTTGTAGTTATGGAAACCCTCACTCAACGCACCACTATACAATAGATGCGCGAATAAATAAGTGTTAGAACTTGACACTTCTCAATAGAGGTTTTTTAACATTGGCGTTCAAGATAAAGGGCGCCACATGAACACACGGCTATTTGAGATACAAGGACCTTTCGAGTAGCCGTGTGTAGATCCGGCTCGGTGGATTCAAATGATTCGAATCTCTGCGTGAGCCTGATTGGCCTAACCGGCCCCACTCTTTCTTATCAAGTGCGAGTTCGCTTAACCGGGCCGCTCCGCACCGGCTCGGTTCTATTGTTTTCGAACAACAGGCTCAGGCATCAGGTTCAGGATCGGTTCGATTATTACCGTTACATTTGCTTGCTGAATGTGAGAGCGAGACAAGAATGTAATACAATTTGAACTCGGGAGACAGAGACGAAAAGAGAGTTGTCCTTTTGTGTTCTTTGTTTGCCAATTTCGTTTAATAGATTTATCAATCTTTTCATAAATAATGGTGTTTATTGTGATATTATAAATACGATAGTGTTTTATATTGTGTAACTTTCTGATTTGCATATATTTATGTGTAGATATTGTTATAAGATGTTGTTAAGATGTTTCTAAATATTATTTATTTTTTTACATATGAATATTTGTATGTTAGCGAACCTAGCCTGTACACAAACAGAATCATTATACATATGAGTTAATTGATTTCTAATGTATGTCAATAGCAATCGTTACGTTCCGCGAAGTAAGCGTGGTATTTTTTGGTTGTTTGATTCAGTTCTGAACTTCTTAACCGAGCCGGATTCGATAAGCGGTCCGGCCCGGTTAAGAGGATTCAGTACCGGAACTGAGCCTGAACCTGGTGATTCAAATCACCTCGCGGAGCTGGATCTACCCAAGCCTACTTTCGAGCTGTCGAACTGCTTCAGGTGTTTGACAGCTCCGTTATGTATGACAGCTTCAAATAGTTTACAGCGAAAGCTTGAGTTAAATCAGTGTATGTCGATCACTTGTTAAATATACAAAAAGTCACTAAGAAAATTAGAATAGAGCACTGGATATCTGCTCGAGCAGTCCTTGTTATAGCGGCACTGAGACTCAACGAAAACAATACACACACTAAATTTGTTAAGATATCATTCATTCTATTCATCAACATACATATTTATATAATTAAAATTGGAACATACAATTCGTTTGTAATACTCACAAATTATTTTCTTATAGTTTATGTATAAACAACACTTTTACTCTTTAGATTAAATTCAATATAACACATCAAATCATATTCATAAATAGGTCTTCACTTAATATCAAATCACTTTGGAATTTCACACGATTGCACTTAATAACTGAGATTTAATATCCTTTTGTACGATAAGATTAAAGAGTCTTCAATCTATTTTAACCGCAGCATAGATTTTTCTGACAAAGGCGTATGCTGCAAAGAATCCAATAGTTCCCGTGAGTAGCCAAAACGTTAAAACCATCAATGCTGAAAAAAACAAACAGTAATAAATTAGTTAGTTAGCAAATTGTTACTTAGCCGTCTAGTATTAAGGACTGAGAGTTTTCTTTTATTTGCCGAAGGGGTATATTCGACAAAGTCTACCAGTGTTTATTGGTCCATGGTGGTACATTAGCCAAATCACCCCCTTTCGGCAAGCGTCGGAACGGAACTGCTGGAAAGATATTAATATATACTGTAAAGGTAATGATTAGCTAATATTTTCTGCTTATTTCTAGTAATAGTAATTGCAAAATTCAAGAAGCATGGGGTAGGGCACATTTTCCGATAGCCGCTGGGACTCATGAGTTCTGGAGTGGCAGCCACGTATCAGAATAGACATTGTGGGATTATCAATGGTTTAGGATGCGGGCTGCAACAGTACGGTAGTTGTAATAAAATTTTCCTGCAGTGGATGTCTATTGGTGGAAATGATAAGCATCAATCTCCATCCCGTTTTGTTATTTTCACTACCTTACTGAGATTCCTAAGGAAAACTTATTTATAGTTGCGATAGTGCCATTTCAAGACGCCCACGGAGGACATATTTATATAAATTATAATATGTACTCAAAAAGGCAGGCGACCGAAGTCTGAAGAATAGGAGGGCATGAATGAAAAGATTGATGTATGTTAATGACCCTCGAGAGGTTTGCCGGGTTCGTACAAAGTGGCGATCGATACTCACTACCTAACCCAATGGGATCTAATGGCGTGAGTTATATTATAATTTTATGTATACGATACGTCTTCAATACGTTTGCTGTCTATGATAAGTATGTCTAGCAATCAATATTGTTATTCTTTTGTTCAAGAAGACATAGTTAATACGAACAATGAATTACTCACCTGTGTAACCAATGTACAATAGTGTCGGAATAAACTCTGTTATGTCCAATTTTGTGAAGAAATAAAATATTGAATAAATTAATATGTAAACAGAGGAACCTCCCGAAATAATAAAGCTCTTCCACCACCAATGGTAGTTCTGAAACAAATTAATATAGTATGAATTTACATTATTAACACATGAATCAATTTATGTATACAAATATTCAGAACGTACCTCTCCACAAAGCTGAAAATATACCATAACTACAGATATTTGAGATACAGAAATGACCAGAATACAAAATACTAAAAATAAGAATCCAAATAAATAGTAAAACTGGTTCTCCCATAAAGCACTGAATATAAAAAACAGTTCAATGAATACTGCGCCGAAAGGCAGAATGCCTGCCATTAGAATGCTGAAACAGAAAAAGGTTTATTTATTACATAAGATCACAAAAAAATACACGGAATAAAAAGACTTTAAATAAGTTAATGCTACTAACCAAACAAATACATTCATGTACCATACTTGCTCAGGTACTTTTCTCGGTATGAAATTGGTTCTAACAGGGTGCTGAATGGGTTGATTCCTGCTGCCGAAATAGTACCCCAAGTAGACTAGTGGTAATGAAATACAGAACCATAGGCACAATAGCGCCATCATAGTGGAGAAAGGTACGGCCCCGCTTGAATGTTTGCCGAGTAAGAAGAAGTTGAGCAGAAAGCATGTCCCAAACACGATGGCTGGGTAAAGTGTGGCTGTAAGGAATGCCGCTTGCTTCCATTGCTTGCCCTTCATGGTGGTGTATAGGCGGGCTGAGTAGTAGCCGGCGATCAGGCCCATGAACACGTATAAGAAGATTGCAGCTGTCATGAGCGCTCCTCGGCTGGCTGGAGATAACATGCCCAGCATGGCTATAACTGAAAAGATAAAACTCAAATTAACGATATACATTCACATGATCATCATCTCTTAAATCCAGGAGGATAGATTCAATCAAATTTTTAATTGGGGCTACACTTGATTTGAACTAAATTTAAAAAGTTTTAGCAAAAACGGAAGTCCAAAGTGAGAGGAATAAACGAGCATGTGCAGATTGATAAATGTATGATATAATAATAATAAGTAAGTAGTCATGTTTCAGTGTGGTTAACGGTCACGGAAAACATAGCGAGGCAACTCATGTGATAGAATATCCACCCGAAGAGCGATAGACAAAAAAATGATATTCTGGTATTCTTTGGTTTACATAGCTTGAATACAATGTGTTGTGCACTTGTAAGTAAATATTGTTAGTACTTACAGATGGTAATAAGGGTCATCAAAAACACTTGTATTCCGCTGCCGATGATAGCCGCAAACAACATCCTCTTCGGAGGCGGCCGAAACACATCTCCGTGGACTAGTTTCCATCCGGTCTCTTCCATCATGTCATCCATGCCTTCATCTGAATTGTACCGCGCAATGTCGCGCCTCAGCGTTCGGATCATTATCATTGTCAGTATCCCTTGAAACATTTAGATTGTAAATCAAATGCATTTAGTTTTTATTTGTTCTTGCCAACTTGGTTTTACTTTATTAACTAACAAGAAAAATCTTATCAAAAAAATAATATATCGATGGACCAGGTGCAAGCACTTAAAAGTGTTACGTTCCACCTGAAATAAGTACGAAAGCGAGAGTGCGGTCCGATCGATAGAGCATTACGATGGGTCTAAGCGGTCGGTTAACAACCGATGATGCGTCAAAGTAATAGACAGACAGTGCCAGTATTCTTCATGTCAACTGTTTTGTTAAATTGTCACCGTCAACAGAATTAGGGCATGGATTCCGGAATTCCGAAATTTCGTAACTCCGGAATTTCGGATGATTTTTTACAATATTATAATTCCGGAACTGAACTCAATATCGCAATCCGATATTCAAATAATTATTTGTAAGATAAGGTACCACAATAATAAAATTTGCATAATTGTAGCATAAATTTTGTACTCTTTTATAAGTACAAAAATTATGCTACAATTAGAATAAAAGAGCATGTATGAAAAGATTGATGGATGTGAATGAAGCTAGAGAGGTTTGCAAGGATCGTACAAAGTGGCGATCGATAGTCTCTGCCTACCCCAATGGGAACTAACGGCGTGAGAATATGTATGTATGTAAATTTTGTACTCTCTTGCGAAATTAACCGTACCTACTTTATATTTCTTTCTAGTTTAATTTTATTTAAAGTTCAGCCATACCTCTTGTCCATACAAACGTAGAACAGTGCTAACTCTCTGAGGTATAGATGGAGCTTTAAAATTCAAATAAGTATAACATAATTTAATGAATATCTAGGTTTCTATTGGAAAACATTTGCTGTTTAATTTATTATTTATAAGCCGCCAAAATGTCCCTGATTCTCAAAATAATTTTAGACGTTAAATTATGACTGACAAGAACGTTCCAATGTGAACATAAATAATTAAGTGCAGATTTCAATAACAAAAACAGCAATACATTCATATGAACACTTTTTCTTAACCACTATTTGCGCAAAACCATTTTTGTATGGAGAAACCACTGTCAACGGAGTTTGCCCTCTCGGCTAGCGTCACATTAAAGTTTAAAACTATTTTCATGAGCTGAGACAGAAGAGGAGAACTTGTTCATTATGAGTTGTTGAATCTTATATTCAACATAATTTTATTAGATAGTTATTTAGTAAGCTTCATTGAATAGCTAATAGCTAACACTCGTTGATTTTGTTACAATTTATATTACTAATAAATAAAGGAAAGAAAAGGGTATACATACGCCCCCACCGGGGGTAGGGAACGCAAACACTATTTAAAAGTGTAAAAGAAACAAAGGATAGCAGCCATTGACACGGTAGCTCAATTGGCAGAGCAACGAGGGCATATACCCGAGGTCGCTGATTCGATTCCCGCCTGTGTCGAAATCCTTTATTTATTAGTAATAATCCCATGAGGTTTTCTTCATGAAAAACATTCAAACAATTTATATTATTGAAAAGAAAGAAAAGGTTATTCTTCTTTTTGTTTTTCTTAGTAAATATTCTTAGAAAAACTAGTATTTTTTATTTATTAATTTTTATAATAAGGATTTTTTTGACGAAACATTTTAATGCCTCTTTATTAATTTTTATAATTTACTTTTGCTGTGTAGTGTCGGCTTAGAATAGCACTACCCCATTTCTTCCGGTGGGTGTACGTAAGAGGCGACTAACGGTATTGGGGCTTTTAAGAGATTTTTGGGCGATGCGGTTGGAGACCTATCACCAATAACCTTTATTTTACCATCTTTACTCCACCCAACTTTCCAAAAGTGGCTGAGGAGTTTCTAATTCCTTAGCTCTGGCTACCCCTTTTAGGGATTTACAGCCGTGAGTATATGTATGTATGTATGTATGTATAATTTACTATACTTTTTTCTAATTCCGGAACCAGTTCCGGAATTCCGGAATCAAACCAGTAGTATCGTAACTCAGTTGCGGTATCGAAAATCATCCGATATTACATGCCCTAAACAGAATTCTATTTTTAACCGACTTCAAAAAAAGGAGTGTTCTCAATTTGACCGTATATATATATTATTATTTTTTATAATATATTTTTTTCAAACTACTATTACGGGTAATATGCAGAAAACGAAAGATCTTCTATCGGGTTGTAGTGTGCTAGGGGTTCGCGGTCCTACTGCATGAACTTGCAACATACTCATATTCTAACTTATTTATGCTATGAGCAACCGTGATAGCCCAGTGGGTAGAACACTCGGTTATCGTGCAAACGACTAGTGTTCAAATCCTGGGTCGGGCCTATACCTATTTGTCTTTTCTAAAGACATATGTGTGGTTAATTTATCATGGTTGTTAACGGTGAGGGAAAACATCGTGAGGAAACCCACATGGCTGAGTTGTACTCAGTCATGTGACAGTGTATTCGTACAAAACGGCGATAGGCCTGCCCCCTATCACGTGAGTACACTGTCCATGCAAAACGTGGGTACTCTGAACACCAGGTGACAAAGTCACGTGATGTTCAGAAGTATTAGTACCTCTGCCAACCCCTTCGGGGATATTCGGCGTGAACGTTTATGTTATGTTATGTTTATTCAATTATTGTTATGTTATGTTTATTCAATTCATTTACTCGACAAAAAAAATATGAAAATATATACTACAGCAGAGTAAACTTCTAAACAATCAATAAGTAAATATTTATATCTAGTACGTGTCATTGTCTAGGGACAGCGCGAGGCTACAGTTGTGGTCGTGGGACAGCTGTCAATGAGAGAGGCTCATGAAGTTTAAATTTGAAATTAGTAAATTATATGTATATGTTTCTGATTTAAAAGTAAAAGCTCACCTGATAAAAAGAACAGCACGAGAATAGAATTAAAAATTGAAAACCAGTGTATCTGAACATCTTTCATATCCAAATATATGTCCCAGCGAGATGCCCAACTCACTTCCGATTCCCGCCATTCTACTGAATATGTGAAGTACAGTTTTGTACCCGTATTTTTGTTCACTGCTTGAGGATTTGCATCCGAAGGTATTTGACATGAGTCGTCGGTTAGGAAGTTTACATCATTCTTGTTTACCGACAGCGTTTCGACTTCAAAACCAACCACTCTGTATGTATCCCTGGAAAAAATAAATAAAACGGTTAGGGATATTTTTAAAATATCTTAGGTTTTTTCACTTCAATCACTGTTTCCCTTTATGAAGTTTTGAGTGAATAATAACATAACATATACTCACGCCATTCGTTCCCATCGGGGTAGGCAGAGACTATCGATCACCACTTCGTACGATCCTGTCAAACCTCTCTAGCTTCGTTTACATCCTTCAATCTTTTCATACCTGCTCTTTTATTCTTCATATTTCGGACGCCTGCCTTTTTGAGCCTCTCACTCGATCCTAAATCTAACATTACATTTTCTCACTCTGAGGGACCTTATCTCCATTGCATTCACTCTGCTCTCATGCTTATTCTGCCATACCCAACATTCGATTCCATAAATAAAGCGTAGGAACAAGAACAGCATCATGCACAGCCATTCTGGCCTTTTCAGACACCAATTGACTGGTAATTAGGCTATGCATTGCTCCATTTAAAGCATTACCTTCTTTCAATGCCTTCGTCACATTTTTCCCAGATATTCCAGTTCTACATTCTTACCACCAATCGCGATCACGAAATCTGACATAGCTTCTTATCTCTCATAAACCATGGTTTTGGTTTTGTCCACATTCACCCCATTCCCTTTCTTACAAAAGACTCATATGCAATATAAATCATCTCTTGCAACTCTTCTGCCGATTATGCAAGTAGCAATTGATCGTCAGCATACAAGAGGCATTTAGTGATGAATCCACCCATTCTTAGTCTTTAATCACTTTTACGCAACTCTGTCATACAGTCATCCATGAACAAATTGAAGAGCCATGGAGAAACTACACATCCCTGTCGGACACCCCTAGAGATTCCAAACCAGCCAGTATTTTCCCCGTTTACTCTTACACATGCACTAGAATCCTCATAGTGTGATACTTTTCGTTGCTGTGCATAGTTTTTAATTTATGTTTTTTTTTATGTTTGAAGATTTTTAAGTTTTGTTTTTATTGTGTTCTTTTGACATGTATTATGTTTTTTTATGTAGCAGTAATTTAATTTGCAGCAGCGAATAAACATTTTCTTTTCTAATGCACCTGTGAAGTATAAGCTATATTTTTCTGAAGGCTGTAGGTTTCTATTGACAAAAGAATGTTCAATATTGGTTGAGTTGTTTCAGAGCTAATTACAGAAAAACTAACACACAGACAAATATTCCCTCTAAATAATAAGAATAGTTTAGATAGGTAAATAAATAGGTTAGCTTCAATGATTACAGAGATTTTGGGTATAAATGTGACATGAAACTATAAAGGTTTTTTTCAATGATTTCATGAAGATTCATGAACAATGAAAAGCCAGAAGCTTGGAATTAGCTGTACCCATAAACATTACAGTTGATAGAAATATAAGATAATAAATAGGTGCTTAGTTTCTACCTACATTATTCATTAACCATTTCAAACCTCAGATTCCTTAAGGGCACTAGCACTGTAAGTGTTTTCTTGTATGAGGTGATTAATTGTATTAAAGGCTTTGAAGTGATTGTTGGAAAAGTTGAATAGAGAGCAATTGGTAGGTGATGGCTGATGACCAACAGCAACAGTTTTTGTGTACAATTTTTTCCCAATGCTACTTACAAACATGACTGAGAAACTTCTAATTCCAAAGTTTTATATCCGTTAGTAAATGAATGTATGGTAAACAATGTAAACTGAGGACATAATGTAGTAAACATTTTACACATCTTCAATAAGCAAGGACTAATTACCCACTTATGATGAGGAATTTAAAAAACATATTGTGGGACATTCTTTACACTGCAGAACAACTGGAAAATACTAGAAATTACTAGTACAAAATTAAAAATAAGCCATAGTCAGCTTAAAACATCAATCTACCCTCATTATTCAGCAGTCAGCCAAGCATAGAAATATCTATTATTACACCACAGCACTGTATACTTTAACTCCTGACAGAATCTGACTTGATTGATTTAATAGGTAAAAAAACATCTTGAAGAACTTTCAAATCCTTGCTGCTATGGCTACAATCTATGTTGCTTATCTGTGGTAACCAGGTTTCCCAGAGGTATAAAGTCCAAAGTTTGAAAACTGTTAAATCTAGTCATGATGATTCTAATCAAATCATAATTTCTGGAAGTCATTGTATAACTATTTTAGAATAATATAGTAATAAGCTAACTACACTCTAAAGAACACCAAATTTATGGGAGATAAAACCATTTTTACTTCAAAAATTTAAGTTGTCCACATATGTTTATTTTATTTAAGTATAAAAAATAAGATTATTTAGTACCCTTTTTAGATTTAAAAGGCACAAATACATACAAACTTAAAAACACTGTTTTTTGTATGTATGAATTTGAGTTGTAAAAAACTTTATATCCTTCTTGAGGTTAATCAAGATATTTAATTTGAAAAGTGATAGATCTTTTTTTGCAAAACTTACTGGCTGTGCTTATGATACTTAAGCAATAGTTTCAAATGGTTGTTGATGTAAGGATTCCCATCCAACATAAAACCCAGGCGATATCCCTGCTCCACACTTCTTTCAGATGTAACAGTATTAATCAACCTTGTGGCAACTGGTAAATTGTCAATAAGCCTGCAAAAGTAAGAAATAGTGGTATTACAGTAACTTAAAGAAAATCTCTACATATCGAAATGTAATTTAACACATAAAAGTGGTCCAAAGTTGAAAGGATTTGAAATATGTAAATACACAATATGAGTTGCTTCAGTTTTATGTGAAAAGTAATAAAATCTAAAGTTAGATTGTTGATAAAAAAAAGGGAACACTAAAAATATATCTTAAAATAATGAAAACTTACAAATGCACATAGTACTCATGTGCAATACGATTTATCACTTTATCTGATTCTTCAGCACTCCAGTTCATAGGATCATCCTTTTTGTGACAAAGTAGACGACACTTCACATTCTCTGCCATATGGACTTCATATGGTGTGTTGACTATTCTGTCACCACGAAGTACTTCACCAAGATTTTCAGATTTATAAGTGAATGTACCATTCTTTGGCAAACAAAAAGGTAAAGAATAATACTCATATGGAAGCTGAGTATGAGTACTGGTCATTTTAACTGCTTTAACTTCTATTTTTTGACCTTTTTTAAATTCAACCGGCGCAACTCCGGGTACATAGAAACCATCGCAATAACTTATAAAACCATGAAATAATATTGAAAGAAACACCGTTCGCTGTAAATAATTAAACAAATTTAGTTACTAGATTCAAGAATAGGAAACATAAATTACGTTTGCTAAATTCAACTTACAATAACCATGTTTGGTTCAATTTTATTTACTATTTCACACAAATAACATAATATGGTACTATCACAAATTTGATTCCAATTTTTTTCCAATAATCGTTTAGAAAACAGCTTCCCAATTATGCACTGCACTTAGGAAAGAAGAATATTTTTTATTTTGAAAATAAATAGTCCACAACACGGACCCAGACACAGTCACAGTCAGTCACTTCAATTAAATCAATTATATGGATTGGATGGAATCGGATTGGTTGGATATGGATTGGATGGCCTATGGCTGGGTTAGATTTTTTTTAAGCTTAGGGATGTGCCTATCAATCCGTTATCCGATCCCATGCATTAAATCTGCAAGCAAGTAAAATGCCGATTTTCGGATCGATTTAAATCGATCAGTTCTACGATTTCTCGGGGGTTTCGTGCTATAGTTGAAAAACAGATCTTAGAAAAAACCAAGAAAAGGTTTTCAGGTTCAGTACCCCGCCCCTTTCCCCACTTTCATACTTTTTTTGCCTTGCTCATCAATGTATCCGTTCTAAAAGGCAATAGGCGTGCTCCCTATCAAGTAAGTACTCTGTCCATGAAAAATGTGGGCACTCTGAACACCAGGTGGCAATGTCACGTGATGTTCAGAAGTATTAGTACGAGTAGCTTTGCCAACCCCTTCGAGTATATACATCGTGAACATCATCGATCAAGTTTGTCGTGAATTTTGTAAAACAAAAGCATCAGCACCCCCCACTAATCTAAGTTCCATCAGGGTACATGACGTAACTTGCCCCTTTTTTCAAGAAGTATCGATCTCCTACTCGTGCACATGTTCCTGTAGCGCCATTACATCTGCTAAAACTGTTAGGTACTTAGGGATTACTGTTGATGAAAATCTAAATTTCAGGGAACATGTCAGTATTACCTCTGAACGCACTCGAAAGTTGATTTTTGTAATGAAATTGTTAAGGGAGGTTACCGATGAGTACATTGTCAAAACAGTATATCTCGCACTATGTCAATCAATAATAAACTATTGTATTATCGCGTGGGGATCGTGTGCATCGTCAATAATGATTGTACTAGAGAGAGCACAAAGAGCGGTTCTTAAGACACTTCTTCAAAAGCCTCGTAAATTTCCTACATTCGAACTGTATCGTGAAACTGAACTACTTAGCGTCCGTAAATTGTACCTAGTGAAACTGACAACTTGTGCACACAAAAATGCAGTTAGTGACCCTAATTACAACAAAATGCTTTATAAGCGTAACTTCCAGGCCCCGGTTCCCAAAGTGAAAACCTCGTTTGCCCAGCGGTTCCCAAATTTTCTGTGTCCTTTCATTTATAATAAAATAATTAAATCCATAGAACCACTGAAGAGCTCCTCTGTCAGAGAATGCAAAAAAGTCATAAAGGACTACCTTCTTTCGCTGTCCTACGAAGATACAGAATCTCTTCTTAGAGTAATGTATTAGGTTAGAAACACACACACGCACACACACACACACATACACATACACACATACATGAGTTTGCTTTTCTTTTCATTCTTACGTTACATATACACTAAATTGTACACGCACTTCACGCGCACCTGTCCGACTTTTTAAGTAGCATTTAAGTAAAGCTCAATTGTTTTTCTTTTTATTAGATTAAATTTTTTGTCATATTTGCATTTAGGGATTATTATTCTTTTTTAAGTTTAGTTTATATTTAATAATTTGTTTGAGTTTAATTATTTCTTTTTTTTTATAGTTTTTAACCATTTTTCTTTGCTTTGTTCTTCGTTTAAATTGTTTAATTTAATATAAAGCAGATAAAATAGGAACCTTGCGATACAGGCCATGCCTAGTGCAAGGTTCAACGTAATGATGATTTTTTTGTAAAAATGAAAATGAAAAATAAAGCGATTAAGCGATTATAATATAATTTGGTGAATATGATGAATAAGACATATAAAACTGACATAAACATGTTCAATACGTTACAGCGATTAATACTTCATCGTTACAGCGATTACTTACTTACTACTGTTTTTTACTATTAATTGTTTATTTTTGATGTAAACATTAATATATTCAATTTAGATGACATATTTGTAAGCATTGATAGTTGTAAAAAATACTCCACACACATTCATCGTATTCGTATCATACAATGCGGTTCCGTCCATCCCACTTTTCACACGAACGGAACAGCTAGGGAAGTAAACTGTCCTTAAAACAAAAACAATTATTGACTTTCGGATATTTAATCGCGTGCTATTACATGGTTTTTTAAAGCCCGACGTTTCAACCGTGACCACGACGTCACGTCTTCCCGTGACCATGATAACTGAAAAGTTTTCAAAACGTCGGGCTTTAAAAAAACATGTAATTACACCCGGTTAAGTATCAGAAAGTCAATAGTTATTTTAATTATAATGTGCACTCGTGGAAGTCTTAGGGCCGGCGCTGACTGCCGGCATGGCATGGCAAAGGATTTCGATACAGATATAGCATTTTTAATCTTTTTACCATGCGTATAGAAATCATTTTGACACAACGATGCCGAGGGAGGCCGCGGTAGGACAGAACGTCGGCATCGTTGTGTCAAAATAAAGTAAAATGAATTCTATACTTATGGTAATAAGATTAAAAATGCTATATCTGTACCGAAATCCTTTGCCATGCCATGCCGGCAGTCAGCGCCGGCCCTTAGAAAATACTAAATTAACTGTCTTCCTAGCTTGACCCCCCTTTAGTGTAAGGTTATTTCGATCATACTTCAAGGTCCCACAGAATTGGCCTCGACCGCGTTTTTAAAACATACCCTTTATATATGTTAAATTTATAAAAGACATCTAACTAAACAACTTTGCTTATGGAATGCTTATCTAAAATATTGTAATTTTCAAAATAATTAATACATAAAAAGTGTCCCTGCCTAGATCAAACTGGGAAGTATGGTGATGGTGAGTTTCTTAGCCTAAGCTAAAATAATGTTTTAAAAACGAGATCGAGGCCAATCACTTCGATCGTGGTCAATTATTGTATCGGTAGCAGTACTAGCAATACAAAAATCTACCGAATCCTATTCGATTGTAACGATTCATTATGGTATCCTAACATCCCTAAAGAGTACATACATTTGTTAGGTTTTGTTTGACTTTTAGCTCAAAATAAAATTATTATTTCATTTCATCAATAACTATAGTTGAATGTTAATTGTTTGCAATATAAATAAAATTGATTAATTAAAATTTATCAACAAAAGTACTCAAACAATAAAAAGTATTGGCGGTGGAGCCAGATAAGGCGAGACATCATATTCATAATGGTTCAGGTTATATATTTCCTCGTGTCTTTTTGTTATTGTTTTGTTTGCATTGAAAATGTTTTATTAATTAAGTTTTGTGGTTTAACAGGCTGTAGACGAAATGGAGCAACCAAACCTGCCTCAGGCGTTGAAACTTTTGCAAGATATGAATACGAATGTAAATCATGTCGTTCAACTCGTAGATAATATGCTTACTCGTGTAAAAAGTGGTGACTTGACGACAGACAAAGGTCTTAGTTATTTAGAAATGAAGTATCAAATGCTACTCAGTTATTTAATTAATTTGACTTATATAGTATTGAGGAAATGCTCTGGAGAAAAGATTGAGTCAGATCCCACTATTGATCGTCTTATTGAAATTCGCACAGTTCTTGAAAAAATAAGGCCTATTGACTCAAAGTTGAAATATCAAATTGATAAACTTGTGAAGACTGCAGTGGTTGGTTCAACCAATGAAGATGATCCTCAATCATACCATGCAAATCCAGATAATCTAGTGAGTAAACTCAACAGTGATGGCAGTGCCAGTGAAACAGAAGATGAAGACAAAACAGTTAAAACTAGCAAACAAAATGTTTATGTGCCCCCAAGATTAGCTGCTGTTCACTTTGATGCAGATTCAGCAAAGGGTCAAGCAACAAAAGAGCGTTCAAAGAAGCAGTTCCTGAATATGAATGTGATGCGAGAATTAAGAGATGAATATTCAGAGGCTCCTGTTGAGGTGACATCTGGTAATTTTGTGAAGCACTCAATATCTAAAGAGGAACAAGAGAGAACTGAATATGAAGAAAATTATCTTACTAGACTGCCTGTCACCAAGGCTGAGAAAAATCGTAGGAAAAGAGTGACAACAATAGGTATGATAGCTGATGAAATCACTGGTACTGGTGGAAAACATAGGCAGGGAAGTAAGAGAAAACTCAACAAAAAGGGTAAAGGTAAAGGATTCAAAAGAAGGCGTACTAATTAACTGACAGGTATCATTCATTATTTTCATAATGGTTGTCAATAGGTTTTTTGTCAAGTCTAATATACCGTAAACAGGGTTATAAATTACTGATTATTTTATCCTTCTTAATTGTTTTTTGGTAAAAGTAATCAGCTTAGTAACATCATATCATTGTCACCAATTGTACCATAGTTTATTATGGCACAATAGCATTATCTTTAAAGCAGACCTTATTATTCTCAGGAGCATTTTTTTTTCTTGCATACATGAGCAAATTTTGCTTCCAAGGAAATATAAGGCCTATTCCGTTTATCCACCCTAAAAAATCCTCCCTAAGTCGGATATTCGGAAACGCATGTCCTTCTAGCCACCCTGAACGGGGTGGATATCCGGAATGCATATAATATGGTTCTTCCGATTTTCTACCCTGCCTACGTACAGTCATTTACAGAAAAAAGACCCTAAGTTTGTAAGATATTTTTATTCAAACTGTAAGTAAGAAAGTAGGTATGTTTGTTTATCTTAAGTATTCTAATGTTCACGATGTACCTGGGACCCATTTTGTGTTGTGTATGTTTCTGTAAATTACTGTACTTGGGGTAAAAAATCGGAAGAACCATATTATATGCATTCCGGATATCCACCCCGTTCAGGGTGGATAGACGGACATGCGTTTCCGAATATCCGACTTAGGGAGGATTTTTTAGGGTGGATAAACGGAATAAGCCAAATATAATGATAATAAAGTTAGGCTTTGTATTGCGTGGAATTTTTGCACCAGTCGTCACTTGATACCATAGCTTAGTTGGCAGAGTGAGGAGGGCGTATACCCAGATGTCATTTGAGTCCTGCTGGTGTTGAAAATTTTTATTTCCTCAATTGATTAATAATGATTATTATTTTATTTATTCTTTATTAAGTTGTTTGTTTTTAAGTTTAGTATTTCATGTTGTAATGTTTCACTTGAAACAGATAAATCTGACATATTTAAAAATATATAAAAAATAAAATAACAGATAAACAGGAAAAAGTTGTTATAGAATTACAATAATTCATTCAAGTGTGTAGTGAAGGAGTGAGACTGAAGATATTTTTTCTTTTAAGAAACTTTATCAACAGGGATTTCGAATTTGAGCCAATAAACACAAAATGATTTTGTTTGCTTGAGTATATTTCACTGAGACAGATGCCTGCAGTGTAAATAGAATTTAATGTAGTTCGAGTGCTTCAACAGAGAATTATATCTTCAGCAGTCTTGATCAAGGATCTACAGAAAATAATCATATTAAAACCTCCACTGGAAATCTAACCAGTTTTATTGCTTTTATAATTTTTTCTGTATTGAATTTTCTTTATTTCTTTATAATTTTTGTTTATTTATATTTAAGTTAATTGTTGTGACTCATCATAGGAAGGCTCTTGTGACAGCCTTATAGGTAGTATTCTGCTGCAGCATTGAATAATATTGAAAATTATGCTGTAAATTTACAGTTTCCCTTAAAATAACTACTAAGTACCTTTTTTTTTATGTAAAGGCAATTTTGGTTGCTTTTGAAATAAGATATTTTTTGTATGTTTATAATCACTTGTTTATTTGTTGAATAATAATGGCCAAAATTTAACCTAAACTGAATTCATCACTGAGAAAGATGTTGTCTATTTAAGGATTAATAGCTTAAGTTTCTGTTTTTTACCTATGTTTTATTTAAGTTCATTTTCTTTAGATTTTCATAAATAAATAATATCAATTAATTGCTTGTTTCATTAATATCATCAAGTACTTCTGGTGCGGGAAAGTCCTGAAGGCTCGTAGCTGGGTTAATAGTTTGGTGTCGGAATAATCGCATTCGTCGAATATGCCCAATCGGAGTATGAGTATCCATGCACGTATATTTCCCTGGAGGAGGTGCAGTCCCACCGCTTTGCGTCAAATCAGAACGTATCAGGCGGTTCAAAAGCCACGGAGGAGTTTCCATTGTGATCTGTAACAAATAGACAAGAGAACCGAAATCAAAACAAATCTGATAACATAACTTTATATTTAATCAATGCTAAGAGGGCTTTTAACTATTCAAATTAATTCATTTTCGGATAATCAGCTGATTCAACCCTGCAATATTCTTCTAAACTGGTTAAATCTTACAAATCAAATTCGTGAATATCTTAACCCCACACAACCGGTGAAAATATTCTGTGTTTTTTATTTTAAATAAGGCTCTTTGAAATAAAATAACAGTAACATACTGGCTTGAAGACGCAAGGATATGGCGATCTGTAATCGGCTTGTTGAGTGGTCACGTAGTCCATCTTGCCGTAGTCGGGGTGCAGTTGTGGGAAGTTGGCTTTAGCTATTAATTTGTTCCTCATAGGGGTGCTACAATAAAACGATACAAAATAGATTAGAAATAATCTCAGACATGTCCAGCCAACTACTGCATATTATTTGTTTGCTTCATAAATATTATAAAAACAGTTTTTATGAATTTTTGTAACTTTACTTAAAACAAAGCTGTGTAGTGTCTGCTAAAAATAGCACTACCCCATTTCACGTTTTTTAGGGCGATGCGGTTCTGCAACCCATCACCAAAAACTTTTATTTTACAATCTTCCCCACACAACTTCCTAAGTGGCTAAAAATGTTGAGTCCTAGAGAATTATATCCATGTAATATAAATATAACATATTATACACAGATCAAGTTAGCTCCAAACTAAGTAGAACTTGTATTATGGGATACTAACTAAACGATATATTAAATATGATATAATACTTACATAAATAACATCCAAGACTAAGAAACAATCATTTATGCTTATCACATAAATGTTGCTCTCAGCGGGGATCGAACCTGCAAACTCCGGACCGAGAAGCTAGTCACCTTAATTAAGATAAGATAATTATCTATCACCTATCCACTGGGCCACAGACGTCGTTTGTCGATTACCGCACGCTACTGACCCACCATACCACTGAACATACCCTCAGTGGTATGGTGAAGAAAAGAAATTGTCCATCGTACCCCTATAGTACTGAGACAAGAATAGTAAAATGGTTTTGTACTTGTAAAATTTTCGACCCTCCCCTCTAAATCATCAACAGGGAAAAAAACTTTACATTAGTTTAAGAACTATTGTCGTTTAATAGGTATATTTTAGAACTGGTTATTTTTGTTGTTACTATAATATATAATCAAGAAGTAAAAAAAACTCTTCAATGTACGAGTAAGTATATACAGTTTGTTAAAGTTTTGTACTAAGTTAGTTGATCAGCAACAAATGTATTATTCACTCCCGTGGTGTGTAATTTTAACTATTTTTATGCTAATTTTATAGTTTCAACAACAACCGTGATAGCTTTTGTCCACCATACCACTGAGGGTATGGGCAGTAGTTTTGTGAGTCAGTAGCGTTTGCCACATATGACGTTAAACTTATGTATATGATCTAAAATTACGACCTAATGGGTCTACAGTAACTATAGCGATATCACTATTTTTAGGGGTAAATTGAGTTGGTATATTATAGGTAACATAATTAATTTTGTATTTAATATAAGTAACTAAGTAAAAAGTATACAATATAACATACGTTTAAATGTCCTCACCTCACAGCCCATTATATGTCCCCACCAAGGAGCTCGAGCCTACCCTATATAGGTCGATTTGGCCTAAGTCCACTACGCTGGCTGGCCAATTGCGGGTTGGCAGACTAACGACTACTACCGTAATAGTAGCCGGGACCGACCGCTTAACGTGCCCTCCGAAGCACGGAATCATCTTAATTTTCGGATAATCAGGTGATTCAAGCCTGCAATATCTTTCCAGACTGGGTTAAATCTTTCAAATTAAATTTGTAAGGTTATCAACCCTCGAGGATCGAACCCGAGACCTCCGTACTTGCAACCAAGCGCTTAACCGCGTGACCACGGAGGCAGTCAAAAATGTACCGTGTATGAATAGCAAACTAATTATTGTTAATTTAAAAAGAAATACCCTCCTCTGTTAGAAATAAATGTAAGCCTTGTATGCTTATCAGTGAGAATATTACAGTCTGAGATGCTAGGAAACCTAAGGAATCCTGAGCGGGACCTTCGACTCTGTCTTTTTGGCTTATTCCGTTTATCCACCCTAAAAAATCCTCCCTAAGGCGGATATTCGGAAACGCGTGTCCGTCTATCCACCCTGAACGGGGTGGATATTCGGAATGCATATAATATGGTTCTTCCGATTTTTTACCCCAAGTACAGTAATTTACAGAAACATACACAACACAAAATGGGTCCAAGGAACATCGTGAACATTAAAATACTTAAGATAAACATACCTACTTTCTTACTTACAGTTTGAATAAAAATATCTTACAAACTTAGGGTCTTTTTTCTGTAAATGAATGTACGTAGGCAGGGTAGAAAATCGGAAGAACCATATTATATGCATTCCGGATATCTACCCCGTTCAGGGTGGATAGACGGACACGCGTTTCCGAATATCCGCCTTAGGGAGGATTTTTTAGGGTGGATAAACGGAATAAGCCGTCTTTTTTAAAGTCACATGGGAAGATTATTTATCAAGGATTTTAACGGTGGGGGAAAACGTGGCCTGCCCGTCACCGTAATATGCGTCCTTCCAGGTAAATATGGATAGAAGCTGGGGAAACTAAATGAGGAAAAGTAAAGGTGGCCCGCTGAAATGTCGCGAGATGATCAGAAAAATAAAATCTTATCATCATACCACACCAATGTCGTCGTCTTTTGTCTAGTGGTAGCTTTTGGATCCCGAGGACGCGGGTTCTAATACCGCGAAGGGCAGCATTTTTAGTCTTCGCCTTGAATGTAATTTAAATATTCGAAAAGTTAGTATCCCTATAAGTTGGCCTTACTTTAGAGCTAACTTAGACGGCAAAAAAATCCGTATATATTTATTTATTGATGAAACTTACTCTGTGCACGGATATGAGGTAAAATTGACTAGCGGTTTGAAAGTGTATATTGGATCAGCCTTGTTGAAAATTTGGCTTAGCATGGCCCGGGACTCGGAGTCTTTTGTACCGTAATCTCTGCTTCCCAATCTCACGTACGTGCTCACCATGTTTCCCAAATGATCCTGGTAGACATAATTGTCTTTTGGTTCCGCCAAATAATTGTATTCCCAGTGCTCTACTTTCACTTTAGGGCTGTATCTATTTTTGGAGAATAATATTTGTGGTGTCTTTTTACACATTGGCTGTTTTGTACGCATTTCGAAAGACTTTAGAAGGTATCCGAAACACAATAATAAAAAATATTACATAAAATTCAATAAATTACAATTATTATTATTTTGACAAAATTTGTACGAAAAAATGAACGCTTCAAACTCAAACAGACAGGTGATTGACAGGTCAAAGATGAAATCAATAATTTACAGGAATAAACATCATACAAACAAACGCTCACGCCATTAGTTTCCGTAGGCGTAGGCAGAATACCATTCGTTATTATTTATTTAATCTCCAAGCTTCGGACACCTGGCATTTTAGCAAATTATCTATTTGATTCTGTATTCACATTAATTGATCACACTAATAGTAATAATAAACAATTTATAAACTAAACTATCTAAACATTCCCTTCTCTATCTTGTTTGACATGATGTCTTACAATCTGCATTCGTGAAATAAATCTCACATTTCTTGAGCAAGAGGGCACAATATGCCAATGCGATTCGATGTAACCTAAAAGTTTTATTTTGTTGTTTCTAAATAGTTTAGCATGAATTTCGAATCGATTTGGTTTAAAAAGCAAAGCAAAGTTCATTAAGTTTCCCCAATGGGTGAAGGAGATATGTGGTACCAAACATAAGATAATAATATTTAAGCGAATCAAAAGAATTTTCGACTATTTTACCTATATGATTTCACTTGAATGTTTACGTTTAAATTAGGGGCAGATCAATCATTTAAAAATAGGTTGTGGGCATAGGCATAGTGACCCAAAATCGAACAGGTCCGAGTCAGTTTACGTACTTCGTCTTAAATTTAAATTAATCGTCTTGTTTTGACTTAAATATTTTAGTATTTTTTTATGAAGAAGTCGATTACAGTTATGGGCAAATCCATGCTTGGTGGAAATGCGCTATCACCACTGGAGAAAATATTTCTAAACTTAGAGGACTTAATGGACTAAATGAAGAATTTGGAATGGATTTATTCATATATAGTTATGGCTATGATACCTACAGGCTTAATAATTCACCTAGCTATATATTATACTATCGTCAACTCTCAATCAGTAAAGTTTAAAATTCGGTTTTACATGAGAAAGTCTTAAGCCAAACCAAAATACCTTCATGCTCCAAGATACACAAATCATAGATACTTACTTACTTATACTCACGCCCATTATTCCCATTGGGGTAGGCAGAGACTATCGATCGCCACTTAGTACGATCTTGACAAACCTCTCTTGCTTCCCTTACATTAGTTATTCTTCTCATACATGCTCTTTTATTCTTCTCACTTCGGACCCCCGCCTTTATAAGAACGTTTTCTATCTGGTCAAGAAACGTTTTACGAGGCCGTCCTCTACTAACAATCCCATCCACATTGGCTCTATATATCTCTTTCGCTACTTTATTTTCATCCATCCTCTCTATGTGCCCAAACTACCTCAACATTCCTTTTTCTATCTTGCATACTACGTCATCTTTCAAACCTACTCTCACACAGCCTTACATTACATATACTTCTGAGGGATCTCATTTCCACTGCATTAACTCTACTTTCATGCTTCTTCTGCCATGCCCAACATTCACTACCATACATCAGCGTGGGAACCAGAACAGCATTATGCATAGCCATTCGAGCCTTTTCTGACAACGACTGGCTCAACATCAAACTGTTCATGGCTCCATTCACCGCGTTTCCCTTTTTAACCGACTTCAAAAAAAGGAGTGTTCTCAATTCGACCGTATTTTTATTTTTTTTTATGTTTGTTCGCCGATTACTTCGCCATTTATGAACCGATTTTGATTATTATTTTTTTATTCAAAAGAAGATACTCCCGGATTGGTACCATGATGAGGATATGAGGGTCTGATGATGGGATCCTTGAGAAATCCTTGAGAAAGAAAAAGAAAGAATGAATTTATAGGCAAATGTACCGCGTTTTACATATTTTCTGAACTGATATTGGCATTTGCTTCTGAAAATCATATTGTTATGCTGCTGAGTTAATGATGGAAGGTGTGGGTCCTCAATCACTAGGTATTAGGAAACAGTTCTTTCCACATTCTATATAGATTTATACTCCTCTTCGTAGCTTTTATGAAGAGAAATACAGGTTCACTAAACATTTCTTTTGTTATGTTATTGTTACCGAGAAAGTACCATGAGACCAGGATCTGATGATAGCATCCCAGGAAATCGACGGGACTGTCGAAAATCACAATCATGTGACAGTGTATTTGTTCAAAACGCCGATAGGCCTGCCCTGTATAACGTGAGAACACTGCCTAAGCAAATCGTGGGTACTCTGAACAACAGGTGGCAATGTCACGTGATATTCATAAGTATTACTACCTCTGCTAACCCCTTCAGGGATATTCGGCGTGAACGTTTGAGTCTTTCTTGAGATGTAGAATTGTAGACCATCGCCTTTCGAAGGATTTTAAGAACAATGCAAGGTTACATATGGTTGAGCCTATTTAATATCGTACAATAATAGAAATACCGGAAATACGAAGAATAATACAGTAACCGTCGCTTCCTCATCCGAGAGGCATCTTTGCCAGGTCTACCCATCTCTAAAACTCGTGAAATAAAATATTTTTTAACAAAAAGAAAACCGACTTCATAGTTGGAAAAACTACCGAAAATAAACAATCGAGTACAAAAAAGTACGAAGTCGGTTTTCTTTTTGTTATTAACTCTCCTTTCAATATAGATATTATGTTAAATAAAGGTTTTAAAAGATAAAGCTAAAATAAAACGAATATGTACAAACAATTAAAGTATATATCAAATAAAATCTTTAAATAGTGATAAGCAATTTAAATTAATCTGCAACACTAGTATTGGGAACGTCTAGTCGACTTTGCTCTTCAAATCTGGTGAGTTCCAAATCTTCAATCAATATTATTTCTTCCAAGCAGTTCACGAAGACCTCAAAAAACTCAAAATATGTAATTTCAATGTCTAGATTTACAACGAAATCTTTTTCTATCACTTGTGGGAATATACCAGCAAATATTTCAATGATTGTTCTACTTGCTAGAGAACTTAAATTAAATAATCTCCGTTTCGGTTCGGTCTCAGGTTTAATTATATTTGTTGCGTCATAAAACTCATCTGTAAATATGAACAGGTGTGTATTCAGTTGATTCAATGGCTATGGCGATGTTATTGATTCATAATGGTTGTAATGTAACTAATAACAACGGAATCTTATCTACTTTAATTGAGTTTTCAAGCCCTCAAATAAGGCTTCATTACACATACAGGCTTGTCTGTATGATATTTGAAGTTTTATTTAGAATCTACTTGAACAGTGTGTAATTTAATCAATTTCAATGGTCTGCCATGTGTTATTGACGTCGACTTGGGTAGGTGTAAAATATGCATTTCATATGCAATAAGAATCAGACATACATTATAATACTCACAGCTATAAATCACGAATCGGGATAGCCAGAGCTTCAGTATAAGAAATTCTTTGGCCATTTGCGAAAATTAAATGGGGACAAGATTGTAAAACAGAGGTTCTTAGTGATGGGTCTTCAACAGCATAATAAATCACTTAAAAAGTCCCAGTACCCTTAGTCACCTCTTGCGACACCCGCGGGAAACAAGGGGTAATGCTATTCTTAACCTACTCTACACAAAAATCAGGCATGCATCCTGAAAATTATATATTTAAATAATGTTACCACAGACGCTACCAATTTTAATATTATTATTTTCGAGAACAAACGCTTGGTCTTTATTTGTACACGCGAACCGAGGTTACATACATACCTAGCATTGTAATTGTATTACATTATCTGTGATACATACTTACATACGCATTATGTTAACTGCCTGGCTAAAGTATTTTTCGTTATTTATCAATTGAGTCATTATATATACGTGAATAAATTCTACATAAAAAATGTCACACTACAAAAACCTAACAATACTCTGTCATTAGTTATTTTAAATTGTATACTCGTAGTTTTTGAGTTCTAGCTGGCTAGATAGAACTGATACAGGTAAACTAACTATACCTATATGTAATAAAAATACACGGTAATTAAATATATGTACCAGGAATAAACCATAGATCGTTTCCAAAGATATAGGCATTTTTGCCATTTGGTAGATTGGTAACTAATGCTTCGATATTTTCTGGCTGATTTGCAATATGCGGACTGACTCTTGCCGCACATAGAAACTGCCTTATCGTGTGCGGCTCTCCAATGCTACAGTAAAGTTTATACAAGCATTTCAAAGGTACACATTCTTTGTAATCGGTGACATCGACTAGTCGACCTGAAAAATAAAATACTGGAAAATACATATACCTCGCTATTACTTAGGTCTTGTATAGTAAAAGTGGTGAGATCTCCGTAACTGTGTAGTGTCGGCTTAGATTAGCACTACCCCATTTCTTCCGGTGGGCGTACGTAAGAGGCGACTAACGGTGTTGGGGATTTTAAGGGATTTTTGGCGATGCGGTTGGAGTCCCATCACCAACAAACTTTATTTCACCATCTTTTCCCCACGCAACTTTCTAAAAGTGGCTGAGGAATTTCTAATTCCCTAGCTCTGGCTACCCCTTCAAGGGATTTATAGTCGTGAGTATATGTATGCATCTCCGTATATTATCAAGTCAGTTATTGCTACTAAGTCATAACCTACATCTTACAGCAAACATATGGCTTATTCCGTTTATCCACCCTAAAACAGCCTCCCTAAGTCGGATATTCGGAAACGCATGTCCGTCTAGCCACCCTGAACGGGGTGGATATCCGGAATGCATAGAATATGGTTCTTCCGATTTTTTACCCCAAGTATAGTAATTTACAGAAACATACACAACACCATCTTTTCCCCACGCAACTTTCTAAAAGTGGCTGAACACAAAATGGGTCCAAGAAACATCGTGAACATTAAAATACTTAAGATAAACATACCTACTTTCTTACTTACAGTTTGAATAAAAATATCTTACAAACTTAGGGTCTTTTTTCTGTAAATGACTGTACGTAGGCAGGGTAGAAAATCGGAAGAACCATATTATATGCATTCCGGATATCCACCCCGTTCAGGGTGGCTAGACGGACATGCGTTTCCGAATATCTGACTTAGGGAGGCTGTTTTAGGGTGGATAAACGGAATAAGCCAAACATATCAACGATTTCGTTCATGATTTAAAAATAGATTAAATTTGCCATCGCCTGTAAAAAAATACCACGAATAACTTTAAGCATTTAAAATATTATTAAGAACCGATAATTACTCAGCCACTTTTGGAAGCCGATTGGGGATAAGATTTTAAAAAAAGGTAGGTTGGTGATGTTCATCCAGCTACATCGTCGAACAATCACTCCGAAAGCCACAAAACTCCTAGTTGCCTCTTAACACACCCACTGGAAGAGGTGGGTCAGTACTTTTCTGATCCAACATCTTAATGTAATACCTACAGCACACATATTCATAGTCACTGAGTGACAACATTTAAAAAAACTTACTTAGTTTTAATTATTAACTTCTGGTCGAATTGGATAAAATATAATGTATTTTTTTTACCTTTATGCACTTTTACACCCGGTAAAACATCTTCTTCCATGAATTTTCTAAATGATCGTCCAACTATGATGTCTAGTTTAACGGCTGGGAGTTCTTTAGGACAATAAAGTTTGCATGCCACAGAAATCAAACTTTGCAAATATTGCCAGTAATATACAGTTTCAAACGGGTCATGTGGAGATACCGACAGCCAGTCGCGATGTTTGTGAAAAATATTGTCGATTTCTACAAGAGTTAATCCTTTTGAGTGCATATTGCAGTCGAAATACAATTGCCACAGGTATAATCGTATCATTATTGGGGCAAAATTTATTTTTTCCTTATTCAGAATTGTCGAATAATGGTAATAAATTTCTCTTAACTCATCTTCGTAATACTTTAGGGTGTTTTTGAGAGACCTTTCTTCGTATTCAATAAACTCGAACATACTTTTATTGTCCATAATGCGTTTAAGAGCAGTCGGTTCTGGCGGTGGACTTATATCTGTAGATGTGTTTTTGGTCAAGTAGTTAAATACCAAACTTGCGTTAATGTCGTCTTCTCTATCAATGTTATTCAACGCAAATTGTATATGATGCAAAAGATGTATGGTATCATACATGTTCAAATGACAAGGTTTCATAATCAATCCTGAGCTCATAACGTTTTTAGACACAGTAGTGTTGGGGGACATAATTAAATTATCGTCACAGAAAACGTCACCATGTTTCAAAATGAAACCTGTATTGTTGACTATTACACCACCACCGTGTTTCTTATTTTGTACGAAATTGCCTTTGTAGTTGCAACCGAATATGTATCCCATTTGGAGTGTCCCAATTCCATGACGCTGTCCTCTTTCCCACTGTCCTTTGTAAATGTTTGATGTCTGGCACGACATCGTGTGGTTGTAGTGGTGGTTCCAGTAGTAAATACCGTAACCAGACATCTCGCCGTTCTTCCATCCGCCTTTATAAAACTATAATTTATTAATTGTTTTATTAAGTGTATAAAAAACACTCTTCCAACTAAGCTACATAATATAAAATAACGAGTAATAGACCCTACATCATGGTTTGGCCAAATCATAATTCCTTTTCCATCTCTCACACAAAAATCCCAATCCCCTTCGTAGCCACTCATCGGACAGTACTCTCTGATTCCATAACCATGTCGAATGTTCTGAAAATATGAATTCATATAAATTACAGAATGCCAACATGAATTGCATGATAAGTATATTTTGAAACCAATCTACAGATAAAAAATGCAACAGGCTACTAATTAAATATATAATAATAAACAGGCTCGATTGAATAGTTCTGATTCAACACTTACATGGTCCCAATCACCGTCATAAGAATTATTCGCGTCCGAGTAAAACATGGTTCCCTTCCCATGTTTGGTACCCATATCCCATTGACCGGTGTAGGACCTCTGCTGCCTCGAGTCCACGTACAGCCCATGACCGTGTCGAACGTTTCCGAGGAAGTCGCCTTCGTACCAAGTATTGTCTTTCCATTGAATTTTACCTCTACCTGTTATACAATTATTCTTGAACTCACCCTGAAATTGTGTTATTTTAGTTTTATCTCGTTGGGTCATGTGTAGAATTACATACACATACACACGGCCATAAATCCCAAAAGGAGGTAGCCAGAGCTTCAGAGCTAAAAACTCTTCAGCCACATTTGAAAGTTGATAGGGGACAAGGTTTTAGAAATAAAGTATCGTTGGTAATGGGTGTCCAACCGCATCGCCGAACAATCACTTAAAAAAGCCCAATACCTTTGTCGCCCCTTACGACACCCGTGGGTAGAAAGGGGTAGTGAAATTCTAAGCCGGCACTACATGGCCCAAATGCTTAAATTAAAAAAATATATATCTATTGTATTACTGTTGCATAGAGAAGATGCATACTACTGTATACCTACCGGTAGTACGAAAAGAGCAGTAGTTAAAGTGTATGTAGTGTACAGTAGTTTATGTAGAGTATCTATTAAACATTAGTTTATATTATGCACATTACTGGAATTCGTGTTTGTAAGGTTTACAAGTAATAAAATAATAGTGTAGAATTGTGAATGGCTTTCTAGAACTAGAGGAAATATTACAATAAATTAATAACCATGTAAACCGTTCCATCACTCCACTGATAGCGACCATGTCCGTGCATACATTTTAACGATATATTTCCTTCATAAAGATTGCCGTTATGGAATTTTATAATAGCTCTCTCGTCAGGAGCACTCCACCATACTGTCAATTGATGAGACTGTGAAATAAAAAATTGTCACAAATGATTACACTGGAAAATTTCTTTAGAAATGAAATGAATACTACATTATGCTACAGTAAGCTAAGTTAGTCATTACAGCCGAGGTAGCCTAAAATTATGTGTTTTTAATTTATTCGGGTATTCGCTACAAGCTTATAACACAATGGAATTCCATATTTCATATTTCACTACCAGAAAACAAACACATCCCGATTCTAAAAATTCACATTATCAAACTGAATTGCAAAAAGGATTTGTGAAACTTATATTGTGCTCCTTTCTTAACTTTCTTTATACTTTAAATACAATATTTCAGACACTTTTGGAAGTTGAATCGGTAAGAGATTATAAAATAAAGGTAGTTGTAGTTGGTGACGGGTGACCGTATCCGTATCGGCCAACAATATAATATCTATAATTTAATAAATTAAACTTATTTGGTTGATTTGGTATTCGCATAATATAGCCAACACAAACCTACGTTGCACCTCCATTTGATATACATATATCCATCTATTTTCAAAGTACTTTCATGATTTTAAATTGTAAGCCTACATACTCTAGCATACAAGTACTGCATTCAAAAGGAAATTTTCCTATATTTACCCGCAAAATAAATATTTGTTTTCACTAGTACTAAACTTATTTTAAGGTTTTGGTAATTATAATAAATGTTAAAGGGGCAGGTTAATTGTTAAAATAAATATAAATACAAACCGAACTTAGTTCAACGGTTATACTTTTTGATGAACTATCATTCTTTGTTTGTTTTGAGACAGCTGGAAATAAAAACATGTATTTTTTTATTGGAAGATCTGTCTGTGTCTATCTGTAAAACACATATAATTAAACGAACACATTTTTTATATACAATAAACAATGAGGCTGGGAACCCCTAACTAATGATCTTAAATATACTATCTTGCCCTGGTCAATTTAGCTGAGACAGTGCCAACTTTGGTGATTTGGCTACATCTGCTTACTGTTTAATTTCGTAAGTATACGTTAAGTAGTTGGTATTATATTAATTCTCAACTTTCTTAGAAACTAGTGGCGTTATAGAGTTTTAGGACTTCAGGAAGTAAGTTTTCTTTTACATTCATCAGTAAGGGCCGGCGCTGACTGCCGGCATGGCATGGCAAAGGATTTCGGTACAGATATAGCATTTTTAATCTTATTACCATGCGTAAAGAATTCATTTTGACACAACGATGCCGAGGGAGGCCGCGGTAGGACAGAACGTCGTCGGCATCGTTGTGTCAAAATAAAGTAAAATGAATTCTTTACGCATGGTAATAAGATTAAAAATGCTATATCTGTACCGAAATCCTTTGCCATGCCATGCCGGCAGTCAGCGCCGGCCCTTATAAGAGTCAGTGACGAAATCTGAATTATATAAATTGAACCAAAGATAGGATAAAAAATATTTATTTCAAAATAAAAAGAATTGTTCTCTCTTTTTTGAACGTCACAAACTTACGTATAAGTTAAATCTTTCTCTACTGACTATATTTCGGATTCGGAAGGTGTATTGTTGCGAGAAGAACCCGTTAGAAACTCAGCAATAGGGGTGATGCGTATTTATCGTAACAGATAAATATAACAGGTATCTATCCGGAACAGTCTGTAACAGATTTCTATATAGAATGTTACCTGTTCCAATGATACCTGTTGTGCTTTTTGTAACAGGATACAAAACAGAACAGACTGTGACTAGAAGACTGTTGTCTGTTCTGTTATGCTTGGAACAAGCTCGTAACTCCTCTATCATATTGAGGTAGAAAGAGATAACTGCACATTTTGGAACATTCTCCTAACTTTTCTTTCATATCGCGATAGAAAGAGAGACCAGAACATTTTGGAACAAGCTCGTAACTCTTTTATCATATCGAGATAGAAAGAGATACCAACACATTTCGGAACATGCTCTATGCTCTTCTGTCTAATATATAAGAATAGAGATAGCAGATATTTGATATGGTATTTGAACATAATTATCCAAACCACAAGAAATGGCATCGTATCAAACATCAAAAGTATTATAGAATCCAACTAGATTCTCCAAGTTAAAAGCCCAACTCACATTCAAATTAATTTATGAGACTGATTTCACAGTCAATCCGTGTAAATAGTTTGTTAATTGTTTAGATATAAGTTTTTAATTGTAAGTTATAATAAATAAATAATAAATTGATTTCTTAGGATATAATAAACTCGGATTTAAGAGTTTAGTAGCTGTTTCATTAGTTTGGCTAAAAGAGACCGATTGTCCTAACTAAAAATTGTAAACAAATCCGATATAGAAAACAACCTTACCTATTTCTGTTCCATTTGTTAGGGTAAGTTAGAAGAGAGAAACAAAACCAATTATAAATTGATCTGCTATCTCCTTTCTTATATATTAGATAGAAGAGCATAGAGCATGTTCCGAAATGTGCTGGTATCTCTTTCTATCTCGATATGATAAAATAGTTACGAGCTTGTTCCAAAATGTTCTGGTTTCTCTTTCTATCACCATATGAAAGAAAAGTTATGAGAATGTTCCAAAATGTGCAGTTTTCTCTTTCTATCTCAGTATGATAGAAGAGTTACGAGCTTGTTCCAGGCATAACAGAACAGACAGATAACAGTCTTCCAGCCACAAACTGTTCTGCTTTAAATGAAAAGAAACAGCCTGTTACATAGTAACAGGTTTTTGGAACTGTTGTTTTTCTGGAACAGAAACTGTTACAACAGGTATCTGTTTTAGCCTGTTCCAACTCACCTCTACTCAGCAACACACATCTTTTCTTAGTCATATTACAATATTGGTGTATGTATGTCTGGAAATATCCTGAATAAAGCCCTGGTGACACCAAGCAGTTTCATCTAACATATAATCATTTAAACTGTAATAAGCTTTTAAATGAAGACTGCGTTTTATAATTTTTTTGTATTTCTTTTCTGTTAGATTCAAAATGTCATCAGGTATTTTATTATAAAATTTGATACATAAACCCATAAAAGATGTACTTATTTATTTTTGACAATCTGTACTTTTGAATTGAAATTTTATAATTATCTGTCACAGTTTTTGGAAAATGCTTTCAAATTTTTTCTTACATACATGATGTTTTCATACATATATTGACATGGCAGTGTCATTATATTTATGGTTTTAAACAATTCTCTAAGGGAATCTCGTGAACCTAAATATAAATAGCTCTTATTGCTCTTTACTGTAAAATAAATATGGACCTAACATCAGCAGCTCTGCCCCAGAATAAAATGCCATAACATAAGACATGATGCTATGAAAATAACTATAGTAAACTAAACGAGCGGTCTATACATCAGTTAAATGTCTTATTTTTCTAACGGCATAGGCAGCCCTGCTTAGCCTGCCAGCTAGCGCGCTAATGTGGGGTCCCCATTGGAGCTTTGAGTCCAGATGTATCCCTAAGAAAACTGCGCTATCCGTAAATGCAAATTTTTCATTATTTAATGTAATTTTATTATCAACAATTTTAACATTTGGTAATGAAAATTTAATACATTTTGTTTTTTTTGGCATTTAGTACAAGATTATTTGAAGCAAACCATGTTTGAATTTGGGAAACTGCATTATTTACATCGTCAATATTTTCCGAATTCCTTTTAACGTCTAAAATTAAAGATATTTCATATCAAAGTAATACGTACAGCTGTGCCATTGATTAAATTTATTATTTAACTAGTGGATCGGCCCAGCTTCGCGCGGGTAGCGTAGTTTTTAAAAATATCGGAGGTGACTTCAATCACTGCTCAAGCGTTATGAAATTAACGCCTTATTACAACTTATAGCACTCATGTCTGAATATAGTGTAACTTTGTGATTTTGAAAGCGCTTATATGAACGGTTCAGATCAGTATCTCCGAAAATAAGCTAATTTTTAGGTTTTAACTGATGCAACTACTGGCGCCATCTAGTATGTAATATGTAAATTAGTAAGGATTTGGTTTTGGTCGCGTGCGACTATTATGTTTCATATATAATTTTGGTGTTTCTATACCGATTTCTATGATTCTTTTTTTATTGAGTAGGTGATAATGTCAACTTTTTAAATAAGTGATGATTGAGAGTATTATAAACGTAAGAGTAAACAAATATAATCAGAATGCTCCGAACTGCTAAGCTATCAGGAGTGACACGTGTTGTTGTGAGTCAACCATAAAAGATAGACATATGCTGTTGTGGAATATTTTTTAAACAATTTTATGTAGAATATTTCCGTCATAAGTGATTTATATGTGACTTTAACCATTAAGGCTGCACACGCGACGAAAACTTAAAAAATGGAGTAACTTCCTTCCCCAAAAAGTATACTATAACCTGCATAGGAGTATGAAGAATAATTGTGCCAAGTTTCGTTAAAATCTGTTGAGTAGTTTTTGTTTCCATAAGGAACATACAAACCGACAGACAGACAGGCAAACATTTTACTGATTGCATTTTTGGCATCAGTATCGATCCCTAATCACCCCCTGATAGTTATTTTGAAAATATACTTCATGTACAGAATTGACCTCTCTACAGATTTATTATAAGTATATAGATAATTTGACCATTAACACTACATAGTGAAAATTTTGTGGTAGCAACCGAGTTATGAGGGCTCAAAATAGTGGCGAACAGCTAAGATAAACAATAAGTTTAGGGAACACACGTAAAAGGATATCTGCCCTTTCGGTTTTTTCTTGGTAGTTTTGATGCTACGGCAGATAGCATGTGTTCACTATTTAATTACTTGCTTATATTCTCGCCCATTATTCCTTTTGGGGTAAATAAACACTATATATCACCGCTTTGCATGGTCCCAACAAATCTCTCTTATGACGACGACGCCCATCAAATCATATTAAACTGGATATTTATTTAGTGTAGTTATTGATAGTTTCTAATTGGAACATATGACGTGATTATAATATTGTATGGTATTACAAATGTTACTGTACTGTACTAACTGGACATTCTCCGCTTAGCTGGAGGTAGAGGAGGTTGTGCTAAGTTAGCAGCGCTGTCCTTTCGCTGTTCCACTGTTTTCGGTGGCATTTTTTTCTCAGCAATAGTTTCCCAAGACTCAATAGTGTTATTTAGCATTGACTCGAATAATAACGTAACTATCTCGGATTTTACAGGCAGCCTGGGCTTGCTGTACCAATTGTCAGTGCTATAACGTGGAGTAGGGTCTCGACTAAAAGTATTCATAAATATGTCTCGGCATTGATCTTTTTTAACTTTGCTCTTAACAATCAATGAACTTTCGCGCCGGTTAAGCGTCCTCTGGGAATCGACGTAATACATCTTTAATATTAAAATGTTTAGGTAATGAATAGTATAATATGAATATATTCAATTAAATTGTTTATTTATTTTTGTTTGAAGTATGACTTTGTATTAATAGTATGACTTTTATGACATTTGACGATTAGAGTACACAGACAGTTGATAGTACTAAAATTTAAAAAGTATCTTCACAGTACCTACCTATACCTAATCACTTTGTTAAAAATAACACGAAAACATGTCTCACTCTCATACTATATTACTTGCGCAGCTGTGGACCTTAAAAGGGATAAGAATGTCAATTAAAGGATTGTTGATGCTGGGTCCCCTACCGCATCGCCCAACAATTACTTAAAAACCCCTTCTTTTAGTCGCTCATGTAGAAAGAAAGTTTTTCTTGTAAGATAAAGGATGATAGCCGTGATAGCTCAGTGTGTAGAACACCGCTTATCGTGCTGACGATGAAGGTTCATATCCCGGGTCAGGCCTACACCAATTTGTTTTTTCTAGAAGTCATATGTGTAAAATTTATCATCCTGGTTGTTAACTGTGAGGGAAAACATCGTGAGAAAACCCACATGCCTAAGATGTACTTTGTCATGTGACAGCATATTCGTACAAAACGGCGATAGGCCTGCCCCCTATCACGTACACTGTCCACGTGATGTTCAAATTGCATTAGTACCTCTACCAACCCTTTCGGGGATATACGGCGTGAGCGTATGAGTTTGAGATAAAGGATAGGCTACGGCATTGTACGAGAAACATCGCATAGGCATTTTAGTATCTGATCATACACAGAAGCCCATATCTGCCCCGCCGAAAGAATTGAGCATCCGACGGCTTTAAGTACATGCCGAAGCATGGAATCCTCTTATTTTTGGATAACCTTTTGTATAGTCTGGTGTTACAGCCTGCAAATTCCTACATATATGTAGAATATGGGTTAGATATCTGAAATTCCATTTGCGAGCTTACACACCGGGAATCGAACCCGAGCCCTTCGTATCGTAATGAGGAACGCTTTAATAGACAAAACTTTAAAGCATTGAGATGTTGTTTCGCGTCAGGACGCGTATTTCAAATTACCTCTACTTCGAATGAAGTACGAAGAACAGACTACACTTATTAACCATTATAAAACAGTTGAACTAAGTATAAATGCATGCATATGACATGCTCATCACAGACGATCAGAAAACTCATCACTAAAAATACATATCTCCTACTAAATCTAATACAAATGTAAGGCAAAACAAATAAAAGTCAAAGTACGGTCTATGATGCATACTGATGTATTTTGAACATTATTTTCACTTTATTTTTTATCTTCCCTCCGTGATGACCATGTCCATGTCCGTGTCCGCCGTGACCGTGGCCTCCATGATGGCCATCATTCGTTAATCCACCCTCTGAGGAGTGCGGAAACAGTTTGTCTCTCAGCATTTGCCCTGAAAATATCAGATTACGTTTATTAAAGTATATTTACCATAGAAAATGAACCCTTATAACTGTTAAGGATTATTTATACCAAATTTCAACATGATGAAAAGGAAGTTGCTGAAGTTTCGTAATAATTTAATATTCCCGTAATTATAGTTCCGTCCGGAAACATTTTCTTAGTGTTCATCTATCTTTTATCGTGTTTTTGCAGTGTAGTGTCGGCTTAGAATAGCACTACCCCATATCTTCCGGTGGGTGTACGGAAGAGGCAACTAACGGTATTGGGGCTTTTAAGGGATTTTTGGCCGATGCGGTTGGAGACCTATCACCAACAACCTTTATTTAATTATCTTTTTCTTTCTCAATTTTCCAAAAGGGGCTGAGAAATTTCTAATTCCTTAGCTCTGGCCACCCCTTCTAGGAATTTATAGCCGTGAATATAGTTTAGGCTTTTAAATGAACATCTAAAAGCCTAAATATTCTCACAGCCCATATACGGCACCACCAAGGGGCTCGAGCCTACCCTATATAGGGTGATTTGGCCTTAGTCCACCACGCTGGCCAATTGCGGGTTGGCAGACTAACAACTACTATCGTGACGAGCCGAGACCGACGGCTTAACGTGCCCTCCGAAGCACGGAATCATTTAAATTTTCGGATAATCAGGTGATTCAAGCCTGCAATATCCTTCCAGACTGAGATAAATCTTACAAATTAAATTTGTGAATTTACCACCCCGGGGATCGAACCCGAGACGCTTAACCGCGCGACCACTGAGGCCTACGGAGGAGGTTATTTATTACTTAAGCCTAAATATATCTACTCATGAATATAAATATATCATTAGCTGTTTCTGGCAATTCAACTATAGATTCAGCTGTTCAGTCAGTAACACAACGATTATATATAAGTATAGAGATGTTTTCAGCGGGATTCGAACCTCCAGACCCAGAAGCTTATCCCCAACGAGGTTACCGACGTCATTCATTTAATTAAGAATCATTTTTGTATACCCATTCAACGACGCATTACTTAAATTATAACAACTCACATATACAACAGCTCAAATTGCTAATTTTCATGTATTTAAAAACAACACCCGAGAGGTTTAAAAGAATTGATCGAGAATAGTTAAACTTGGTCAACACGATTAGTGTTTACAATGTCATATGAAACTCACATATCTATATACGCGGGAGAAAACACAAAACGCAACCCTACTGAGCGTCACGTCGCGTCGCGTAGTTAGACAATGAACTTCAATAAAGGATCGCTGATGATGAGTCTCAACCGCATCATCGAAAATTCACTTACTAAACCTCGTATTTGCTTCGTAAATTACAAATTGGGCACTGTACTCACCCCATCTCATAAAATTCCAGGGTCTCCATGAAAAATTGTCGCCTATAACACCGCGGTCGGATGCGTCATCTAAGTCCTGAACTTTCTCAGTGGTGGTAGCTTCATTGTCAGATGGCGCTGCATGGGTTAGTATCAGGGAGACTAGTAGCGGAAGAATCTGCAATTAACATTCAAATGACGTTGTATTTAACAAATATATACCGAAGCTATCTGGTTAATCAGCTATCCAGTTAATCAAACCAAGAAGTTTAGCGGAACGCCCCGCCTGCCTGTTGGTTTAAACAATTAACATCACTGTACGGACAGTACAACCACCCGGTGATTTTTGCAATTGATACGCCAGGTGATACCCAGTAGATTTTTCAAATGCAAGGGTGTTCATGAATCACAAGTATTAAGACGGCTAGGTACATAACCAATGTTAACAAACATGAAATAATAATAGAAAAGCGGTCGGACAGACGAATATTTCAATAGTAGATAACTTTGAAATAACAGATTCCTCACAGAATTTAGGAGCTATTATTTTAATTAGGTATATTGCATAAAACGTGTGATGTTAACGTTGATTCTAAATAATATTAAGGGAAAAAATAAAGTTAAGTGATCGAGTGAGAAAAAGTGTGTGATTACTGAAAGCTGTGGGGTGTGAAGGGTGTTTTAGATTACATAGAGGATGCGAACATGAATTTGAGTGGTTAAACTTAATATCCGTGATGTTATTAAAAATTATGATGAAAAATGTAAGTTCTAAATACTTTTCTCTTCGTTACATACAATTTCATTAATCTTAAAAAAACAAATTTCTATTCGAAAACGCCTTTTTGTACAATATACGAGTATATATGTCGTGGCCATATCGTAGATTTAAACACATCGTGAAATAATCGACCATTTCATGAAATAGTCACATTTCATGATGTGGCCAACTTAGTCATTTAAGTATTTATTTGTACGACGATAATTTCTATGGAATGGGATAAAAATCAATGGTTGTGTCCCGAAAAGTGTTAATTAGAAATGCAAATTATTGATTTAAATTTTTATTTGTACTCAAACTTAAAACCCTTCAAAATCTTAACACTCTGACTCTTGGGAGTATATGGAATGAGTACTAGATGCTGTTGGCGAAACTGGATTCACTGGATTCGAATTGGCTGACTGTCTCAGTCTCAGTCTCGGTTCTTGCTTTTTTTGAACCCGACTCATGAGGCGGTCGAGGTTCGGAGACTTTTTTTAAAAACATTAATTGCTCGTGATATAAATAATTCCTACTATGCTATGTAGTTTTCCCTCACATTATCACTTCAGTAAAAACACATTGGTGTAGGTCCTATTAGGTGTTCTCCCTTACTATGTTATGTATGTATGCAGCTTAGTGTCGACTTAGAATAGTATTACCCCTTTGCTACTTGTGGGTGTTCGTAAGACGCGGCTAAGGGTATAGTAGCTTTTGTAGTGATTTGACCCATGACCAAAAACCTTTGTTTTACAATCTTATCCCCACGCATCTTCTAAAAGTGGGTGAGAAAATTCTTGTTGTGAAGCTCTGGCTAAACCTTCTAGGGATTCGTATCATTGAGTATAGTATATGCTCCAGGACGGGAAATCTTTGTCACTTGAATCTACTAACTTCCGATGTTAATTAAGTAGAACATAGCCCCATATTCTCAAAATTCTGACTTCACAGACCTTAGTAAATTTTCCACCCATAATATTGTTTTTGCACTTACAGTAATAACGTTATTATCATTTTTGCTTTTTATTTTCCCTATCTACCCCAATACCTGTCGCCTCGTGTACTATCTTAGCCGAGACTACACAAATACAGAAATATTGTTAGAGCAATATATTAAGATATTTTACATAAGATAACATATAACATAAACATAAACGTTGACGCCGAATATCCCCGAAGGGGTTGGCAGAGGTACTAATACTTCTGAACATCACGTGACTTTGTCACCTGGTGTTCAGAGTACCCACGTTTTGCATGGACAGTGTACTCACGTGATAGGGGGCAGGCCTATCGCCGTTTTGTACGAATACACTGTCACATGACTAAGTACAACTCAGCCATGTGGGTTTCCTCACGATGTTTTCCCTCACCGTTAACAACCATGATAAATTAACCACACATATGTCTTTAGAAAAGACAAATTGGTGCAGGCCCGACCCAGGATTTGAACACTAGTCGTTTGCACGATAACCGAGTGTTCTACCCACTGGGCTATCACGGTTGCAAAAGATATTTTATGGTTAAATAAAGTCTTGGTCACAAATTATTTATTTTCACGACATCAACAAACACTAAAAACGAGTTTAATACAAAACATTCCTAGGGAAAACAACTTTTGAAAGCAAATAACCCGTGTATTTTAGGCGTACTTACCGATAAAGTGATCATGTTTGTTTAAGTTTGCACGAACAACTAGTAACTAAATATTAATTGAGTGCACTTTCGTAAAGGTGTTGAACGCGTGATTGATGTTTCACCGCTGCTATTATAATATTCAGTTTTATTCCAAACAACTCAATGAGGCAATCGCGAGCGGATATTTCGTCCGTCTGTGCAACACGGTGTCAGTTCGAAAGGGTAGATAGTGGTGCGTAGCTCGTAACTAGAAAATAACTGGGTTAATCTTTATTAATGTTATAAAGAGGAAACATTTGTCTGTTTGTAATATATGGAGTGCTGTGTAATGTCCGCTTGAAATAGAACTATCCCTTTCTTGCCGTGGGTGTCGCATGAGGCGACTAAGTGTATTTGCGGCATTTCAAGTAATTATTGGGCGATGTTCCTAGCGAACCATATACTTATGTACTCGCGGCTATGAATCCCTAGAAGAGGTAGCCAAAGATAAGGAATAAACATTTTCTCAGCCACACGTGGGAGTTAAGCAGCAAAAAGATAGTAAAATAAACGTTGTTAGTGATGAGTCTCCAACAGCATAGACCAAAAGTCACTATAAGCTCCAATACCCTTAGTCACCTCTTACAAACACTCACAGGAAGAAATGGGGTAGTGTTTTTCTAAGCCTGAAGCGTAGCATTCATTATTTATAATATTTTCCCCACTTTACTTAGTAGTATAAGTCTATCGGATTTCTAATTCTGACTGACCCTTTTAAGGCTTTATAGCCGTTAGTCTATGTATGTCATATACAGGCCCCAAAATAGTTCAACCGATTTTAATATCTTTCAGCAATGGAAAAATACAACCCTCAGAAGAAACTAGGCTACACATAACATGACTCTATATTTAAATCGAGAATAAGGAGTGGTCAAATAAGTTAGTAAAACCACAGAAAAATATCAATACGGATACTCTTGTCCACGCGAAGCCGGGGTGGTCCATTAGTTCATAAATAAAAGACTATTATTAGTTAACAAAACTAATTTATTTTATTTGAGTATTATACAATCGAAGAATACAATAAACACAAACAGAATTGTAACACTTTCAGCTATGTCGAAGTAGTATAATATCTAAATAACATAGTTACGATTGGCGAATTGCACATGAGTATCCATCCGTATCATTACAATACAATCAATAACGAGCGATATATCTGTGTAATATACATTTCATTCATGCGAAATTGGTCGTTAACAATCACTTTGAATGAGGCCATGATTAAAAACAGCAACAAAATTTAATTGCATTATTATGTTTAATTAAGCAATTTCTTAGTAAAAATAGTAACTATTTAATCATAAGTTGTTAAGAGTATTATTGCATTTCAAAATACTGTTCTATTTAATTAGTTTAAAGAGTTAGTCCATATATATTATAATTATAAACAATATTTTTTTTTGGAAATAAGTTCCATAAATTTTGTTTATAAACAAAACGTTGCGTTGACCAATGAACGAACAAAATGGTAGCTTTAAATTAATAAGTATTTTCTACTCTAATTCGTTATTTTTTTCACACAATACCACAACTTGAATACCTTAGCATATATCATTTTACAAGATTGATTTGCACTCTATAATTCTGTGTAACTGAAATGTAAATGGAATTATTATCGAAACATTATTACATCTTCTTTTATCGGGAAAATAAATAAAGGGCATTAATTTATTGTTGTTTTGTTATCAAAACAATACTCCTAATTCAATGACAAGCTGAAAATGCGAAAGTAAATTGTTCCAAAAGAAAGCGCACATATTTTTTTTTGTAAAAATATACTCTCTGTCCCGCTGTAACTACTTTTTATATCCCATTTAGTTGTAGGTTTATCACAGATACCTTTGTTTGGCAAAATTTCAATCTATTTACACTAATACCAAATTTTTGTTCACCAAATTTAAAATCTTTTTGTGCGCGATTCATGAAGAAAGTGAATCTTTAGGCCTTATAATTACGACTAGAATCAACTTAAATGTTAATAATGAGCGAGAAAAATGCAATGTTTACAACACAACACTTTATTGGAGGTAAGAGAAAAATGAACTTAAATCAGAATTTTCTTTAAATAATTACATTGGGGTTTGTGAGTATTTATTGCACCATTCTAACACAATGCAGTTCTTTAAGTTCATTTTCCAACTCAACTTCCAGAATTTCGTCCCATCATTTCACCATAAACAAATAAATTATAACACGAAAATCTGACTTAACACATTAAAAATAATAGGAAATATGTATTGCACTTAAATGACACTAGTCTAAACAATAATTTCATAGCAGTTTTCTACAAAATACA